>JAKSZT010054487.1:51549964-51846681 GCA_026826555.1 Tolypeutes matacus
TCTGTTAAAGTTCACTGATTCTTTTATGTGCCATCTAAATCTGCTGTTGAACTTATATGGTGAATATTTCATTTTCTAGAATTTTCATTTCCTTCTCTTTTTTACAATTTCTATTTCTCTATTAAGACCCTATTTATTGTCGTCATATTTTCCTATAATTCTTTGACATGGTTTCTTTCATTTTTTGGAACATAGTCACAATAGTTGCTTTGAAATTCTTGTTTACCAAATCAAATATCTGGATCTGGTTAGAGTCAGATTCTTTGCTTGCCTTTTCTCCTATCTATGGGTCATATTCTTCTCTTTCTTCGCATGTCTCATAATTTTTGGTTGAAAACTGGACATTTTATAAAATATTTTGTAGTAGCTCTGGACTCTTATTTATTTTCCTGAAGATTGTCTTGTCTTGTCTTTCTTTAACTTTCTTAATAACTTTCCTGGACCTTAAGTGTGGGATTTTTACCCCTTGTGGTATGTGTCCACTGATGTGTTTGTTCAGTTTGTTTCATTCTATATATACTTTTTAGTACCGTTTCCTAAAGATTACTTCTCTGTCTACATAGCTTAATTGTCAGCCAAAGATTTGGGCAGAGGTTGTGCTCAATTATCTTGAACCTGTAAGGCTTCCACTCTCTGCCAGTGAATATGTGCATAGTGTGGGGATACCATACAAAGTTAAACTAGCTCTCAAGTCACCCTTGGGCTTTCCTTTTTACTGGGCTTTCTCAGATCTCCCTTGCACATAGTGTAGTTTTCTAGTCATCTTGATATGTGTTCACAGCTTATCTAGCTTTCTGTTATTTTATTGGTTTTGTTTGTCTTTAGTTTTTGTATTAGGGTATAAGGATCTTGTAAAATTGATTCGGAAAGTGTTTCCTTTTCTTCTAGTTTCTGAAAGAAATTGTGTGTAATTGATGTTAATCTTTAAATGTTTGGTAGAATTCTACAATGAACCCATCTGGACCAGGAGATCTCTCTTTTGGGACTTATTAAATTGTGAATTTAATTTCCTAAATAACTATAATTTGTGTTTTTGGAGGGACTGGTTTGTTCTAAATTGTCAAACTTGATGTGCAGAGAGTTGTTCATAGTATCTCTTTATTATCCTTTGGATATCTGAAGGGTTTATAGTAATATCTCCATTTTATTCCTGATATTGTTCATTTGTCTCTTCTTTTTTTCTTTGTCCATCTTTTTAGAGGTTTGTCAATTTTACCGATCTTTTCAAAGAACCAGCTTTTTATTTCACTGATTCTCTCTCTTGTGTTTTGTTTCCAATTTCATTTATTTCTGCTTACCATTATTAATTCCTTCTCTCTGCTTGCTTTGGATTTATTTTGGTCTTCTTTTTCTAGGTTCTTAAGGTTAGAGATTAATTTGTTGATTTGAGACTTCCTCTTTTCTAATATAAGCATTTAGTACTTTAAAATTCATCTCAGTACTGCTTTAGTGGTGCCTTAAAATTTTTGATGTTATATTTTCACTATTATTCAGTTAAATGAATTTTTTATTTCCCATGAGACTTCTTTGATCAATGAATTATTTAGAAGTATGTTGTTTAGTTTCTAAGCATTTGGTGATTTCCTGGTATGCAGTTCTATTTTGATTCCTTGGGTCAAAAAAATACACTCTGTATGACTTCAGTTCTTTTAAGTTTCTTGAGATTTGTTTTATGGCAAAGGATATTGTTTATGGTAAATGCTCTATGGATAAGTGCAAAGAATATGAATTCTCCTCTTTCTGGGTGGAGTACTCCATAGTATCAGTTGGATCCTGTTGATTGATAGTGTTGAGTTCTAGATCCTTGCTGGTTTTCTGTCTAGTAATTCTATCAATTGTTTAGAGAGGGTTTTTGAAGCTTCCAAATATATTGTGGATTTGTCTGTTTCTCCTTTAGTACTGTCAACGTTTGCTTCATGTATTTTTGCAGCTTCTTTTTGGAACATATATGTTTGGGATTGCTATGTCTTCTTGGTGGATTGTCCATTTTATTATTATGTAATGTCCCTTTCTGCTCCCAGTAATTTTCTTTGCTCTAATGTTAACTTTATTTGATATTAATATAGTCATGCCTGCTTTTGTAAAATTAATATTTGTATCCTTTTATTTTCAACTTATATTTTATTTGAAGTGGATTTCTTGTAGACAGCATATAATTGGGTCATCTTTCCTTACACACCCTGGTGATCCCTATCTTTTAATTAGTATATTTAGACCATTTACATTTAATGCATTTATTGTTATGTTAGGGCTTCTACTCATTGTTATGTTACATTTTTAGTGTATCTCTTCCCATAGATTTTTAAGTGGTTGCTTTGGGTTATATATTACATATTCACAACTTATCATATTTTACTGGTGTCAAAATTTTACTAATTCAAATGAAATGTAGAAACCTCTCCTCCTTTAAGTTCTTTTACCTTTCTTTGTTTTTCATGTAATTGTGTTACATATTTTCTCTACACGCTTTGAAAATCACATCAGAAAATGGTAGACTTTTTGTTTCAGACATGAAACCTAATTTTGGAAATTCAAGAGAAGGAAAGTCTCTTGTACTTTTCCATAATTTTGCTGACTCTGTCCTTTATCCTTCCTGGCATTTCTAAGTTCCTTCTTTTATGTTTCTTTCTGTTTCAAAAATGTCTTTTGGCCATTTTAGGATAAGTCTGCTTGTGACAAATTCTCTTGGTTTTATTTCATCTTAGATTGTTTTTATTTCTCACTCATTCCTAAGGGATACTTATCATATCTAGAATTCAGGATTGGTAATTCTTTTATTTCAGCATTTGAAAAATATTGTGCCACTTCATTCTGATCTCCATAGTTTCTAATCAGAAATCCATAATTCATTTGAAATGGTTTCCCCTATTGGTAAATTGTTGTTACTTTCTTGCTACTTTCAAGATATTTTCTTCATCTTTAGTTTGATTATCATGTGTCTTGGAATAGATTTATTTGGGTTTATCCTCTTTGGAGTTTTCTTAGTTTCTTGAATCTGAAGTCTAGATATTTTGTTATTTTCAGATGGAGCATTTTCTGTTGTTCTAACCTTCAAGTTCAATGAGTCATTTCTCTTTCCTCTCTCTTCTGTGGATCAACCTATCCATTCTATTTTTTTCCCACCTCTTTTATTGTATTTCTCAGTTCTAAAATTTCTACTTGGTTTCTTCATGTTTTCTATTTTTTGGTCTGGAACTGGAAGGCCCAGCAATATTTTTGTACTGCTATTGAAGGAAAGTTGTTTTTTTTTTTTTTTTTAATCTTAGTTCTGTCCTTTGGAGCTATACAGATTAAGAATATCAAGTAATTATCATTATAATCTAAGTACTGTCATAGTACCTTAGGACTATTTCTATATTATTTACATTCATTACTTTATTTAATTCTTACAATGTCACTACTTTTTACTCATTCAACAAATGTTTATTGAGTACCTGCTACATATCAGGCACTCTGTTTTTGTCAATCATATATTTTCATTTTAACTTCAAGTGGTCAAACAGCTTAATTCATTATTTATAGAGGGAAGAATTACATTTCTGCCTTTCTGGTAGGTGCAGGCATAGGAGGGGAAGAGAGATTGTGAGCTGAATTCTCACCTTCAAATAAACCAGCCAAAATTTTTGATTTACAGTCTATACTTTGCTGTCTCTACATTTTGTGTATATTAGCTTTGCTTCATCCTCCTTCACAAATAAGCATCTTAAAAGAAGTGTCTCCAGTAGCTCTCAAACATTAGTGTGACCTTAATCATTTGGAGGCACAGATTGTTAGGCCTCACCAACAACATTTCTGATTCAATAGGTCTAGAATGGAGTTTGATAATTTGCATTTCTAACAAGTTCCCAGGTTTCAGTGATGATACTGTTCTGGGTATTTCACTTTGAGAACCATTGATCTACACAGAATTTTTCTATTTCCTCACCTTCTTTTAACTCTTAAATTAATCAATCTAATTTTAATTCTCTTCATTCTTTTTCAACTGCTCTTATTATCCCTTCCTGAGCTCCAGTTTGCCAAATCATATGTACACTTTTCAGTTCCTCATCTTACTTGATGTTTAAAATATCATTCAATATTGTTGATTCCCCCCATTTTAAGGAAACTCTCTTCTATATTGTTTGGAGACTTGCCTTTTTTCTCTGCCATCCTTCTTCCTCTCTTTGCATGTTCTTTCTTAATCTTTCTTCACTCAACTGAAACTCTAAATATTGGGGTTTAGTATGAGTTCTCTTTTTATCTTATCTTATCCTTTCTTCCTAAATGATTTCACTTGTTCCTGTTTTTATGCTAATAATTCCCAATTCAATGTTTCCATCTCAGATCTTTCTTCCAAGCTTTCCTACAGTTTGACCTCAATTGATTTCTCTCTCTATATATATATTTTTAGGAGGTACTGGGAATTAAACCCAGGACCTTGTACATGGGAAGCAGGTGCTCAACCACTTAACTACATCTGTTGCCCTATGAGAGTTGTTTTTTTCATCTGTTTGTTTTTAGGAGGTATTGGGGATGGAAACCCGGACCTCATACAGGGGAAGCAGGTGCTCAACCACTTGAGCTACATCCACTCCCCTGATTTCATTGTAATATCGCTGAAATATATGCATCTTACAATCAATCCCATCTTAGACTCTGTGAAATAGAGTAATTCTCTCATATCCCTTCCCTAACAAAAATACTCCTCTTCCAGTCTTTTCCATCTCATAAATGCCCTTTCTTTTTATCCATTTTTTAATGCGCGAAACCAGGGAGCTATTCTTGACTCCTCAGTCTTTCTTACAATGATATTATTTCTACCTCTAAAACATTTCTCAATTCCCTTTATCTACTATGCCCCTATTGCCATCACCTTTGTTCAACCATATCACATCTCTCAGGGATTATTGCAAATGCCTTTTAACTCTTGTTGTCTTCCCACCTGATCTTTATATTTCACTTAGATTCATGTTTTAAAAATGTGTGTCAGAGCATGTCACTTTCTTGCTTAATAGCTACCAAAGAATAAAATTCATAATCTTTAATATGGCAAAAAAGGCCTCTTTAAGTTGGTTTGTGTTGCCTCACCAGTCTCATATAGCACTATATTCTCCCTCATTCTTTTTAGTTCAGACAATTTGGTTTCCTTTCAGTTTTTTATAGTACCATGTTGTTACTTCTTCCTATAATGCTCTTTCCTGCCCTTTTCTGCCTTTTTTTTGCTTATCTTCTTACTTGTCCTTTAGATCATATTCTTCCATTCTCATCTTAAACATCATTTCTTTATTTCCTGACCCTCAAATCTAAATGATTTATTATACTTTTTCATAGTGTTCTACACTTTCCTATATAACACTACACACAATGTACAGTAATATATTTTGTGTGATGATTTGCTATTGCCTTTATCCCCTACTGTATTGTTAAAATGTCTCATTGTTTTACCACTTACAGTGGGGTTTTGCACAATCAATGACAAATGGAAAGTGTTTAGTAAATATTTTAAATAAATAAAAATATGAATAGAATTTTAAAAGATATATAAGCACATATAGACTAAAAGGGAATTTTTTTCCAAATGTAAGGCAAATAAGCATCACATAAGTTTGGCAAATGAATACTGATTCTCAGTTTCCAATTATATATTATCTGGCTTAAAATTATTTTAAAAGAAAATTTACTTTTTATAAGTGCAGTATCTGAAAAAGTTGAAAAATTGTTTCAAAGCAATATTAAGTAATTTATGTTATTCAAGTAAAGTTTATTTTTACTAATAAAAATTCAATGGATCTGTTTTGTCCTTTTCCTATGAATTTCATCTGCCAAGTAGCCTATTCTTTTTTTTTTTCAGCTTCCTAAACTTTTTAGGAATTTTCAGCATTATAAAGAATATCATACTACATTCCATACTTTTTGTTATAGTGATTATTGGCAAACCACTGTTCAATTTTTAAAATGTTCGTTAAGCTTTGGAGAACAAACTTATTTTTATAGCCCAGCATGAAAAAAAAATAGCATAAGTAACAGATATAGCTGATAGACTTTTCCTTTTTTCAGAATACATAATTTCTTTGGTTTCTGTTCTACTTGTTATTTGTATTTTCTCTTCTTGCAGGACTTTTGTTCTGCAGGTCTGCCTTGAATACATAAATTTTATATTCTACATTCCATAAATTTTACTCATTTGAAATTTTAGCTTTCTCTTGGTATATGTAGTGAGTGCTACAGACAAAGTTCTTAAAACCAGCAAGATCCCACAATTTAAAATGTTTACAATGTCTTTGTCTGCCCTTTCTTTTGCCGTCTCCTTTACTGCACTCTTGTGTCTGTCTGACTCTCACAGGAGACATGGATTACAACTGGTTGGACCATACGTCTTGGCATAGCAGTGAGGCATCCCCAATGTCTTTGGTGAGACATGTGGAGCCTTACCATTTAATTTCTGTTATCATTTCACTTTTCCTTTTTTATTTACACCTTTGCATGTTTTCTTTTTTGTATCTTTTTTTTTTTCCCACAACTGTAGGGGACAGTCAAAAGGGAAAAAGAAAAACTAGTGAGCAGGCAGTTTTGTCGGACTCTAACACCAGGTCTGAAAGACAAAAGAAAATGATGTACTTTGGTGGCCACTCTTTGGAAGAGGATTTGGAATGGTCTGAGCCTCAGATTAAGGACTCTGGGGTAGATACCTGTAGTAGCACAACTCTTAACGAGGAGCATAGCCATAGTGATAAGGTACTGAGATTGTGGAGCCTGCCTTTTAACCTGCTCATTTGGTCTTCGTTTGCTCTCTGTCACTCATTAAAACAGAACATAATAAAAAGACAGGGCATTTCAAGGGTCAATGTAGCATTTCTTAAGGTGCAGAAAAGAAAAACAAAACAACAAAAACAAAAACCCTCTTGCTTGTTTTACTGTTTTTATTGTTTGTCGGCATACCAAAATATAAATAAGTAAATAAAAATAAAAATTAGGAACAAAGGAATGTTTTGTCTTATGGGCACATGAGAGAACTTTGTAATATTTTTATAAACTACAAATAATAATGAATTTTTTGGATTGGCTTATTTGATTGCTTGCATATATTTCCTTGGGATGAAAATTAAATTATTAATAGTATGAATCCCAGGAAAAAGGGAGATAATTGGGTCTGATTGCACAGAAAAAGTTGTTTTTCTTTTTTCCCTTTCACTGTCATTTTGCTCTTTTGTTTTATTGTCATAGCATTTTAATGTAGTGTTAATTAGTATTAGAGCAATTTCCATCTGCTTGGGTATTTATTATTTTTGCTTTTAGTATAGTGTGACTTTTGAAAGCCTTTTTTTACCATGCAGGTGTGACTGATTGGAACTTGTTTTTTGCATGCTACATTTTTCATGAGATGTGCATGTTACTTTTAAATAAATGTGAAACTACTGTGATTACACAAATCATTTACTTTGTAATTTGGCATATAATGCATAATGGAATGGTATCATTATTTATAAAGGGCTTGGTTCTGCCCAGAGAAAGAAGTTAACTACAAATGTTTTAAAGGTTATTTAACAATGGATACCATTGAATTTTCTAGTACAGGTAATTTGCTAAGTAGATCAAAGACCTGAAAGGATCAATGACCCTCCAAAAGTTGAGGATTACCTTTGAATTAGGTCTTATTTCTCCCATTCAGCTTCAATTAGAAAGTTATTGGGGCTTGTGAATTTTTTTATTATTTAAATCAAGAAATCCTTTTCAATAAAGTGCTCATCATGGGTTCACATTTCATGCTTTAATATGATTTGGCCTTTTAATTTTTACTGTCGTAAAGTCTTTCAAAATCTTCCAAAAGTGTTTGAAGGTGAAATTCTCCATTTTCAATAAGTTCAGTTGCATAGAATTTCAACCTATCTTTTCTGCCTGTGAATTTTAATCTTTGGCATGTAAATAATTAGAATTTGCATTTTTTTAAGACTTTTCAGATTTTATGAAACTGTAACTTCTGTTTTGTCAGAGCACTGTAAGAATTTGAAGTTAGTGGATTTTGAAAAAAATTGAGATTATAAAATTGTGTTAATTATCTTAATATACTGAGGTCCTTTTGATCAATGTTTTGGAATGCAGACTGGTTTGTGTAATCATTAATACTTTGGAATTCTGAAATTTTGAATGATTGTACAATATGAAGTCATTTGTCATAAAAAAACATTAATTTTTTTTGTTTATTGATGAAATATGTCAGCACCCTGTGACCTGGCAGCCATCTAAAGATGGAGATTGTTTAATTGGTCGCATTTTATTAAATAAACGACTGAAAGATGGAAGTGTACCTCGAGATTCAGGAGCAATGCTTGGTTTAAAGGTATGTAATGAAATCTATGAAATTTTGGTTCTATGCTCCTTTTCAGATTTACCAGAAAAACATAATGGCTCTTTCTATCTATACTAATTTTTGGTGGTTTTTTTTTTCCTTTAAGAATTCCCAAATATTTGCACTCATTAGCCAAAAGTTTTCATTCTCCAAATATTATTTAAGAATTTTCCATTATACTATAATAATACTAGTATATATAATTTTGCAAGACATTGAAAGTAACTAACTGAGTTATAAATTTGAATCCTAGGAATAATGTTCTAACTTATTTTGCCAGTACAATTTGTCCTTTGTGTCTGTATCTATATTTATGCCTTATTAAAATGATAGATTTATTTAATTACTAAATTTGAGAAAATAAACCTGGAAAATATAATATATATCCTACATAAGAATATAATTTTTGTATTTATATAGAAAATTGTGAAAGAGAGAATACTGTTTTGAAGTCTGGAAACTCAAAAATACTTATGTCATGAGATTAAATATATTGATTTGTGTTCTATTGTAAATTTCAGGCCATTGCTTGGTAAATACACTAAACAGAATTCTGTTTGTTTTTTTGTGTCTCTGGTATGGCCAATAAAAAACTGAAATAAAAAGTGAATGGTTTAGAGTTAAGTCATTGCTACAAAAGTTGTTCTATAGAATATAATAAGTTGGAGATATTAGAAAATGTTCAGTATAGGTGGAATTAGGCAACTAACATTGATTGGGTGGCTACCATGTGGCTGACACTTATCTGAGCAGTTTAAATATATTATCTTCTTTAACACTCACCACAGATGAGAAATAGAGAGTATGGAGCTTGCCCATGGTGCAAAGGTAGGATTTAAATCCAGATCTGCTGACTGTAGTGTGGAAGCAGTGTGGTAAAGAGGTAAAGAAGTCTTGAATTGTAGAGCAGTTATTAGCTATTTGATATTGAGAAACTAAACTTCCCTTTGTTTCAGTTTCCTCATCTGTAAAATGGGAATAATGATACCTATTGGATTATTATAAGATTAAATAAAGCAATATACAAGCATTCAGTAATAATTGATATTCTATAAGCTATCAGTAATAATATAATATTGTAATGATTATTAATAATTAGTATTAAAGTTTATTAAGCCAAGGAAGTTTATTTAATATTTACATAAAGATTTTAGCCCATACGATCTGTACATTTAATTTTCAGAATCAAACATAGGAATAATTAGTTAATATTAACTGAATAGCAACTGAGTGCAATTGCTAACTGAAATTGTAGAAAAAATTCATGAAATGAGTTAAATCAGTGATTTTTGAATTCAGATATCTTAAATTCAATTCACAAGATAAAAAACACAACTTATTTTAGTCAATGAAGTTACTTATTGTTTGCTTAACTTTCTATAAAGCTGATATTGAGTGAAAAGCATTAATTTCATAAGAGGGCAGTGTGTATGGGTACAAATATGACTCTACAGTGTTACTGCTAAAGTTTGTTTTCACTATTTCTAAAAGAAATTTTAGTAGAAATAAAAATAGAAAAATTGGAATACAAATGGTCTAAAGTTCACATTAGTTCTGATGAGATCAAGTAAATTTTGTTATTTTATCAGGAAGGATCCTGATAAAATGTGCATCATCATTGTGCACATTATCAAAGTGCTAAAAGAGTACTAATTAAATTCTGGTAGCATGCCATAATTATAGTAAGGGTAACATATTTATATGGAGTTATAATATTTCAATTATATAACTAGAAATTTTTAATTATATAATAGTATAATATGTTTTTAGAAATGGCAAAAATATGAATTCTGTAATTAGGACAGAAATTACAAGTTAAGTTTTTTCTAAGGTGTGCAACATTTTCAACAAGTACTGGATTAAATTGCAAAATATTTGGAATATATAAAAAAAAAAGTCCACACTTAAGGACATATATTCAGTTCCTAAGTACAGTATTTATTATTTTTAATCACTCTTCAAGACATTAGATTAAATTACAGTTTTGAAAGTTATAAATTGTCTGTATAGTTTTTCCTTAACTCTTCAAATATATCCATTTAATAATATGCCTATTTTAATACTTTCTTCTTTTAAACAGGTTGTAGGAGGAAAGATGACTGAATCAGGTCGGCTCTGTGCATTTATTACCAAAGTAAAAAAAGGAAGTTTAGCTGATACTGTAGGACATCTTAGACCAGGTAGGTTTCTACCTTTGATTATTTCCATTCAAACTGTTAAACTTGAGTAGTTCTGAAAAAGTAGTCCTCTTTTAGAAGTGACTTTACCAGTTTAAAAAAGGCTTATTTAAATTAGATGTAAGTTTTTATTCATTAATTTCAAGTTGTAACTATTGTTTTTGTATCACAGTAGATAAAATAATTTTTATATTTACTGACCTTTATATTTTGCTGATGGATATTCCTAATCTGTATTCAGCATTAAACTATTTTGTCACCCACAAATCTTCATTTTTCTTTTGAAAAAATTCCAGCATGTTTCAAGAAAGAAACTTAATAGATAAATACATATTATCTCTTTGGTAATGAATACTATTGGGGAGATCCTTGAGTACCTTGAAGAGGCTTCTCTAAGATGGTAATTATTAAACTTTTTACAAAAGAGTTTACACAACAGAAAATCATTTTTTAAAAAGTGCTCAGCACCAAACACATTGAGAAACATAGAATACAGAGTCATGCAATCTTGAAAGAGCCAAACTCTTTGAAGTTGTCTCGAATTAGAATTTGTATTAAGAAATCATATAGCAATAACTTTTATGTATTTTTTCCTCCTCTGGCCCTTGGCCCTATTAGTGTTGCCCTTGTGGGTGAAATATAGTAATCATCCTGATGACCAAATTTTATGTTACTTTAGCTCTTTTTAGTATGTTTCTTATTCCATAATGTTGATTTTATTCTGTGGTGTTCATTGAAACTTAAGATTGCTTTCGTTTCAAGTTTGTTTTATGGAAGCTTTTCTTTCTGAGATTATCATTACTGACATGCACCATAGGTGATGAAGTGTTAGAGTGGAATGGAAGGCTATTGCAAGGGGCCACATTTGAAGAAGTATACAACATCATTCTGGAATCCAAACCTGAACCACAAGTGGAACTTGTTGTTTCAAGGCCTATTGGGTGAGTTTAATTTCAGTACTTTATCCATGTATAATGCTTAAACAATTTGTAATGTGTAATCCAAAAATATTTTATTGCTTAATGAAAATAAATTATTTCGTAGAGAATTCTATTTTGTTCTTTTTTACCAAAAACCTCACCAAAAATCATGGCATTTCTTTTTCTGATTGTTCGCATGAAGATAGTAAGATATGTTTCATGAACTGTGACCCTTTGTTTTTTAAAAATGAAGATCAACTATATTCTAGGAATTTTACTATATTTTCAAATGGATATTTCAACATAGGAAAGAGAGGGAAGGGCATACTATTTATTTCCAGATGGAGGGAACAGTTTAAAGAAAAACATAACATCTTTAAGGAATTCTGAGTAGGACAAAAAGTAAACAGACACCAAAGTAATCTTTTGCTTTGCAATTTGTTAACTGTATATTAAATAGACAGTTATCAAATTTGGCAATAAATGAAATGCTTTGCACATATACAAGAATTTCTCATGAGCTTTCACAGCAGTATTTTCTTCATAGTAGCTTATGTTATAAGCTAAAGTAAAATGTTTAACTATAAATAAATAAAAGTGATACAAGAACATATAAACTGACAGTGAAATATTAAATGTATATTTTGGCTAAGAGTATTCTAGGGTAAAGGCTACAGAAATGTTGTTCTTTGTTGTAAAATACTAATGCCCAGTCTTGGTATTAACAGATCCTAAAATTGTATTTTTGTTTAATATTTTAAATAAGTTGTAGTCTTTTATGTAATTTTGTGAATGATCTTAATCACTATATTTACTCCTCCTATCCAGCCTCAAACAAAACTGTACTTTTTGAGGTGTAAAGAAGGAACAATGTAATTTTGCAAGTCCCAAGAAGAAATACGTTTGCATTTTTCTCAAAAGAGTAATCACATTTAAAATTTGTCAGTCAAAATCTCTGAATATCTTAATTTTTGTTTTGGTTATATTTTATTTGTATTTCCATATTCTTGATTTAGAAGAGCAGCAAGTGAAATAAAAGAGTAGGGATATTAATTAAAATGTATCTTTTTTATCTACAGTAATTATTGAAAATGGATAATTGTATAGTAAGGCAAAATAGAATATCTGTTTTTATAAATATGCTGCAAATGTGTATGAGTTCATTTTAAATACTTAGGATTAGAACAGAAAAATTTTATTGGCAATAAGTTAAGGCTTGTTTTTTTCTTGTTTATATAATGCTGCTACTATATGCTGTTTATAATACAGGTTGATCATCACCAAAATAGCAGTTGCATTGATTGTTGAAACAGTTTCTTGTATTTTCTTTCTCTCAATTCAGAGATATACCCAGAATACCTGATAGCACACATGCACAACTGGAGTCTAGTAAGTTTCATTTACTCTAGAAGAAAATGTTATTAATAATGTATTTCATCAGAAGTCAAATGAACTATTTTATCTACTAATACAAAGTAAGAATATAATAATCTTGTTATCAAATATATTATCACATAGAAATGGAAAAGTTAGTATTATTTCTTTTCACTATGGGACAAAGTCAAAATTTTGTAATATTTAAAGATAGTTATTTTTTACCACATGGTCTTAAGCACTATGCATTTTTAAACTGCTTCATTAAGATACAGTAAGCTGAGCATATTTAATGTGCACAGCATGGTAAGTTTCAACACACACACACACACACACACACACTCATGAGATCATCCCCACCATAAAAATTACTTAATATGTCCATTACCCTCAAGTTTCATCCCCCAAAATTTCCCCAAATTTTAAAATGTATACCTTTGTAACCTGTCAGTAAGTGGCAGGGAAATGCTTGGGACAAACTTGTGAAATTTATTCTAATTTATATTTTTGCAGAATGGGATAATAATTCTGATTTAACTTCAGAGTAATAATGGAGCGATTAGATATGTTACATAAGTTTAAACAATGTTAAATAAATGACTAATTTTCGTTATTTGTTTTTGAGTGCTATTTCAGATGTGAAACCAACATAAGCTTTCTTTTGAACTGTTTCTTTATTCATTGAGAATAGAGGAAGGGAGAGAGAATAAGAGGAGAAGTTGCACTTTGAAATATGTGGGTCATGATAGACCACAGTGATTTAAAAAAAAAAACAGCGGGGGGAGAGGGGATTGGAACAAAGATTTGAAAGAATGGCAATCTGGGGGAAGCTTTCCAGGTAGAGGGACCAGCCAATATAATGCCTCTAAGGCTGCTATAACAAATTACCACAAACTACGGGGCTTAAAACAAAAGAAATTTATTCTCTCACAATTTTGGAAGCCAGAAGTCCAGATTCAAGGAGCTCTGGAGGCTGTGAAGGAGATTCCAGTTCATGCCTCTCTCCTACCTACTGGTGGCTGCTGGCAGCCCTTGGTGTTCCTTGGCTTGGGGCTGCATAACTCAGATCCCTGCTTCTGATTCTATTTTCACATGGCTTTCCTCTCTCTGCTTCTCTTGTCTTTTCTCCTTTTTTGTCCCTCATGAGGACACTTGTCATTGGTTCACCCTAATCCAGCATGATCTCATCTTGAGATCCTTATCTTAATTACATCTGCAGAGATCCTTATCCAAATAAGGTCACATTCTGAGGTTCTGGGTGTACATATCTTTGGAGAGTCACAATTCAACCCAGTATAGTTGGGGCTAAGGAAAAGCTAGGAAGACAGTGTGGCTGTATCAGAGTGAGCAAGGGGGAGAATGACAAGAGAGGAGAAAAGTGGAATAATGGGAAGTCAAATTGTTTAGGGCTTTATAGGCCACTGTAAGGGCTTTTAGTTTTATGCTCAGGTAAAATGGGAGCTATATGGAATGGTTTTGAGGAGAGACTTATGTTTTAAAATCTGGCTACTATTTTGAGACTACATTAATGGAGTCAGGGAGACGAGTGAGAGAACTATTTTAATAGTAGGGAGACAGTGGTGACTTAAACCATGGTGGAAGCAATGAAGGTGGTGGAATGGTTGGATTCTCTAGATACATAAAAATAGAAAATATACTATTAAATTAGATATTTTTTACTTTTATAATTATAAATATATCTTTCTTTAAAATCTTTTCCAAAGAGGTGAAGTGCTTTTGTAATGGCCTGGTTCTATACTTTAAAATATGATCATATGATCTATTGATTTAGCACCTTTAGTTAGATGCTAAATCATCTTATCCAAAATCATATCATTATCACATAAAACTCTAACATAAATAAATAACAATACAAAGATAAAAACAATTATATATAATGACATTATTATTATCACGACCACCACCACCATTATCATCGTTGCTCCCGGTTATTGAATATTTGGGATTGTGCTTGATGTTGTACCTTCACTATCACACTGAATGCTTACAACAATTCTATGAGATATGTAAATTTTTATTTACTTATATTGCATCACTCAGATTTGTGTCAGCAGTGTGGGACTCTATCTTATCACAGGTATTATAAAGACCCTAGACTGCAATTCCAAAGCTGTTCCTGAGGAGATGGGGTCCTTTATCCTTTAATACTCCTGTATTAACATTGAAGAGTAGCCTTCTTCAAGGCTCAGTCCTTATTCTTTGGCTTGGGTTCCTCAATAAATCTTTTCTTCTTATGGCTTTTATTGCCAGCTATGTGACTCCTAAATGTAGATTACCAAATGGATCTGTCCTTATCCCTTTATCCCCGGATATTCAAAGACTACATTCTGTTAATTGTCTTCCTTCCACTTGAAGCTTAACTCAGGGAAAATTGAGCTTATCTCTTACTATCAAACCATCATTCTTTCTACTTCCTAAATACTGTAAAAGGTATCACAGTTACTTCTGACCTCAAGGCTTACAGTTATTCTCATTCATTTTATGCTATACTTTCACTGGAAGTGAATTTTATCAACCTGTCTCCACAGACAACTCTACAGTTTAATTTCCAACACTATTCTATTCTCCAACATTTGGTTCCATCTGTGTATCCAATTACGTACTTTACACACCCCCATCAGATGTCTTAGAGGTGTCTCAGGGTCACTGTGTTCCAAATTAAATTCTATCCCCTAAATACAGGTGTTCCCTGTCCTAGTGAATGATAGCACTGTCCTGTCCAGAGAACAAGATGGACACAAGGTTTACTTTCTCTTTTTTTCCAGATACAAGCCTTGAAATTTTAGTTTTCCCCTCTCTTCATCTCTCACATCTGATTAACTTCTGAGTCCTGGTATTTTATTTTGTGATATCATCTGAATTCTTTCTTCTCTTCCTATTTTTACAAACTTTACCATTATTATCTCTTAGAATTCCACCAGTTCTTAACTGTTTCACATTTCTCTCCATTTAAATCCATACTTAGGTGGAAAAAGCATCCTCCTCAAATGCAAATTTTATTACCTCATTCATAAGAGCTTAGTACCTAAATGCACAGAATCCCAAGAATCCTAAAAATGAGCACTTAATTTGCCAAGTATCCCATTAGCCCCATTCCTATTCATTTTACAACTTGTTCCTTCCCTTTCATGGAAATAAATTCATACATATAACTTCTGGGTACTGTATTTCTGCTTTTCTATATCTTTTGTCATGATCACTTGCTTGCTTTCTGTCAGTCTAATTCCTTATATTCTTCCAGATATGGTTCAGAAAGCACTTTTGGAAGCATTTTATAATTTTGGACATTCTAATATTTGTTTCCTTAACATTACAAAATTATGTATACCTTTAGATTGTCTTCTATTTAGGTTGTGGTGTTTTCTGCTTAAGTTTATATTTTTTAATTTTCCTAATATTTAATTTTAAGATGTGGGAATATTTCACATAACAGGCAAAGTAACCAGCTGCTGAAATAGAAGTCCATCCTTACTATAATTGGCACAGAAAATGTTTTACCCTTGGTCTTAAGAGAATCCCTGAGCCACAATACTGCTTCAAAAAAATCTCTAAGAATATTTGGAACATTGTGACTGGAAAGTGGTTTATATAATGACATTTTATGGACATTACAAAAACTAAAAGATATATGATTAAGATTGTTAAATATAGTGAAAAGCCATTGTTATTCTTTATCTATAATTATCATTTCAGGTTCTAGCTCATTTGAATCCCAAAAAATGGATCGTCCTTCTATTTCTGTTACTTCTCCCATGAGTCCTGGCATGTTGAGGGATGTTCCACAGTTCTTATCCGGACAACTTTCAGTATGTAATCAATAAATTAATTTCTCCTTTTAGAAGATTAAGTAGTGTCCTTAATATATGAATGTTTATATATTCTTTCCAGCTCTTCAACCTTAGAGAAATTTGGGGTGAATTTCATAGTAATTATTTGGGTATAGTTATTACTCTAAAATTTATTGATACTTGAAATGATTGTGTCAAGACAAAACAAAATAAATGGGGAAGTATTTAAGAGATTACTGAATACATCAGATGATGTCACATAACTTGATACCTAATTTGAATATTTCATAATAAAAGTTAAAAATTCATTAATGCATTTTATGTCCAAATTAGAGGAGATTTGCAAACTTAAGCTCTCACATTTTATTCATTTGTGAGTTATTAAATAATTAAATAATTTATTATTAAATAATTTACAATATTAATATATTTAAATTTATTTAACTATATTTTAGAAACATACAGGGTTAATATTACCTATAGAACTAATGAGTACTATTCTTGAAATTTTAGTAATATTACAAAACTATTTATATTTTCAAAATCAAGACTGAATTTTGTATAAAAAATGTTATGGTTAAAAACGAAACTATTCTTGGGCTGATATTTTAAAAACAATTGGAAAAGCTTTCTGTTGAAGCAGCTATGAATTTTTTTTGGTACAAGAAGGAGGTGCTTGATATTTACTGAAGTAGTTGTGTTAAAATAAAAGAAGTTATAGGAAGTATGAGCAAAATTAAGATAATAAAAATTATTGAAAAAGTCATTAGACATCTCTGTTTAAAATAATTTGATCACAAAGGTGACAAAAGCAATAATGTTATACAAGAAAAATGAGATACTATTAAAGATAAATTTATTCTCTTTATTATTTTCTTTTCCTTTCTCTTTCATAAACAATGAATTTTTTCATTTAATGGCAGTAGTCTTTTTTGCTTTCTCTATAATAAGTAACATCTTTCTACTATTCTCTTATATATATTGATAGCACAGATATTTTTATATACAGTTAAAAATGTAGTATTTATTTATATCTACCATCTTTGCAATGCTAATAAATGCTAGCTGTCACTTTTTGTTTGTGATCTCATTGAATAATCCATCTTTAAATAATGCTCTGGGTGACAGGATCATAATAGTACATAAGTAAATCCATTTGTATGTATGTTTTTTTTGTGTGTGTATAATTGGATTGAATTGGAAGAGGAGGGAGGGGAAGTTAGGTTTTCATAATAAGTGCCATTTGAAATCCAAACACCCTATTAGAAATGGACTAGGAGCAGAGATTGAAGGGGATAGATAGTTCAGGAATTTGGACAAATTTGAAATTCAGATATTTTTTCTATAGGTTCAAAACTGATATGGTAGAAAGTTAAACTGTTAAATATTTGGGGGAAATATCATAAATGTTTCACTTCTGGATGTTTATATGTAATTGTATAATGTGAATTTTTTACTTTTTAGATTTATAAATAACATTGGTTTAAAATACATGTAATCATAATTTAAAATAATTATCATTTTACCATTTTCTTATGACTTGGGAGGGATATGACCCAGTTTAATATTGGTAGTAAAACTTGTAGCTGTATATGCTTTGAAATTTCAAATATATATTTATATGATAATGCCATTTTATGATTATAAATATAATATACATTTATTATAGGAAATCTGGAAAGTTCAGAAAAATAAATAAAAATGAAAATCACCTCTAGTGCTGCCATTGAACTTAAAGCAAAATGGGGATAATTCCATGCATAATATTTTAAAACCTGCTTTTGTACTTAGTAATATAATGTGGACTTTTTCCTGTCTTTAAAAATTCCTCTTAAAATGATTTTAATACTCCATTTAAACTTTTTCTGTGTTAGAGCTATCTTGCTTGTTCTAATTTTATATTTTTATGAATAATGGTGCCATGGAAATCCTTAAATATAAATCTTGCATATTTTTGTTAGGACAAAATTGTCTTGTCAGGATAACTTCCCAGAAGTAAAATTACAATATAAAGGGGAAATGAAAAATTTCAAGGTTTTTGAAATCTTTTGCAAGATTTTTCTCCAAAAATCACCCATTCAAGAAATATGTGTTAAATTCTTAACCCTAAGTCAGGCACAGTGTTAAGTCATTAGGAATACAGCAGTGAACAAGGTAGAAAGTCTTTTACCTTATGAAGCTGATTAATTTATTCTCATCCTTTCCATCCAGGAAAACATAAGCAAGATGACCACCTGGATATAATATTTCTTTTTATAGTCAGCACTATCTCTGCTGGACTGGAGACAGTTTGGGTTTGCTATAGTGATGTAGAGGTTTGGAAAATGTGTCTACATATGCCTAGGGAAGACTAATAGACAGTCACAAGGGAGCATTATAATTCTTATTTCTTCTGTTTTCCTTTTGGTCATTTTTGCTTTTGGTGATATTTACTTGGGTTAATACATCCCTCATAAAACCATGACATTTCTAATACCTGAAAATGAAGGTAATTTTTATAGTATGTGAGCTGACTATCCTAATATATTTTTGTCAGTTCATTGACTGGTATTTTCTCAAATAGAAAATTAACGTATAATGTAAATTTGTTGTTTAAATTTCATGCTCAATACTGTTGATGATTTTTTTAAGTATGCAAATTATTTCTTCTCCATACTTGAATTGTGAGGCTGATTTTATTCTAGGGCATTAATGTATCTGGTGAGAAGGTCAGTGTGAGTTCTGTTTTATGCCACCTGTGCTGTATGTTAACCCTTTCACTGTCAGTACTCCCTTATTTTGACTTTTTTTAAACTTGTGTTCTTCCATAATATATCAGTTTCCTCCTTCAGAGGATTATTTTCATAATTCTCTTAATATCTAATTAATTCGCAGGTTTGGTTAGTTTTTTGATATGGTATTAAGATAAAATATAGCTTTCAATTCCTTAAAAAGTGAGAAAAGACTCAAAACTCTTTCTGTAGGAATGCATTACACTATTTTTGATGGATAATCATATTTTATTTCACTTCAGTGTTTGTGGTTTATTTATGGTTGCAATAGTTCCCATGTTACTTTGTTGTAACATTTTTATGATTCCATTTTTAGTGCTTGAGTTTGTAAATATTATAAAATCCATTTAAAAGTAATAAGTAACTGAAGAATAGCTGTCTCTACTTAATATATCCTTAGAAACTTTAAAACTTTTATTTAAGCTTTTGGAAATGAATGTTTTTTCTTTGAGCTATTATCTTTTACACTTCATTATCACAACTTCATTATTCCAGAGGCATTGCCTGAAAGCCATGCTCTAAAGACAGTAGTGCAGTAAATTGTAGGAAATGATCTTAAAAATGCAGCATAAATTGTGGGTATTCAATTCTTTAATTGTATGAAGCCCGAATTTATTATAGAAATCACATCTTTCATGCTTAAAATAAATGTCAAATTATATAATGTTAGCTACATATTAGGAAGACACACATAGTACTTCACCATTGCTATTGGTTTTCTTTATTAAAACTACCAAAACAAAAATATGTTTTTATAGCCACATTTAATGTATAAACTCATGGATAAAAATAAGACTTAAATTGCCATATATTTTAGAAGGTTGATTTCAGAAATTTGTGAATTTCTTGCTTAAGCCATTTTAAAAGATGAAAACATATTTGCCTTAAATAATTAACTTATTTTGAAGTACTATTCCATTTAAAATAAATCTTTTATTTTATGAACATGTGATGTTTACTTTAAAAATCTTAAGTTGCCCTTGATATTTTTGTTCTAAAACAGATAAAATAGGTGGAAGGGCTGGTAAAATAAAATCTATTTCAAAATAGAGTGGTTAACCAGTCCCTTCCTTTAGCATGCCTAGTTATCTCTGATTTTCATATATCATCTCCTCCATTTGCTAAGAATTATCTACCTAGGCTTATGCAGACATCAAGAACAAACTCAACCTCTGAACATTTCTTTCTTCCTTTGGGAATGTCTCCACACAGAAAGGAATACAACTTAGATTTGTGAGTGCCTTGGTTTTTTGGAGAGAGAGTGAGAGAAAGATGAATGATCATGCTTATTTCATAAGAACTATTTTCCTTTGGGTTTTATATTTGTGCCTTTTTCATATAATAAACTTTATTTTTAAGGAGATTTTAGATTGCAAAAAAGTTACATCAAAAGTATAAGGGATTCCCATATACCCCACCTTCTCCCCCTCCCACCTCTTCCCCTATTAATAACATCTTACAATAGTGTGGTATATTGGTATATTTGTTACAATTGATGAATAAATATCGAAGCATTGCTACTAACCAAGATCTGTAGTTTACATTGTGGTTTACACTTAATTCCAATGCCCTTGTTCCACCTATTATTCCCTCCTCCTCCCCTCAGCATCTCTGGTAAACACTATCTTTATATGAATGTTACTTGTTCTTCCATTACTATAATATTAATAAGTTTACTTTAATCATGGTTACATTCTCCTCTTATGTTTGTTCATTCCTTAACCTTGAGGATTTGGGGATGGTGATGCCCACTGTGCCTCAGATTGAGAGGGGACTTAGATCTTACGGGGCAGTTGGAAGAACTGTTTTGCTTGCAGTTGTAGATACTCTTTGTTTTATAGGATGAAGGTTGTCCATTCTCATCATTTAGTTAGTCATCCTGGCCAAGTCTGATGAACTGTAGAGTAGGTGTTGGCCACAACTCTGTTGAGATTCAGGGCTCAAGTGGCATATGCACAGACCAAAGATTTAAGTCTCTGAGACTTAATGAATACTAGACACTATAGGCAAGGCACACAACCCCTGAAATTAGCACCCTGTTGGTGGGCCTTACCTTGGAATAAATGACAACCTCTTTCTCCATTGTAACAGAGTTAGACTCATTTATAATTTCCCACACATGATTCGTCTGCCTTTTATTTGAGCCTATATTTGTGTCTTAAACAGAGTCTGTCTAATGTTAATTGAATTGAGCAAAAGTCTGCTTAGTATCCATTATCTAATTTCATTAGAAGTGGAAAAGTGGGAAGCCTTTTCTAATGACTTTGAATTAGACAAGAGAAACATTCATGAGAAGTATGAGGGATGGGATGAAATATAGGCGAATGAAGCAGAATTAAATGTCTTGAAATTCTTTCCCACACTTGGTTATATTTACTATTGGCATGCATGAATAAAGACACAACATATTCTAATTAGAGTGTTCTCTTTAGGAAACTGTTTAAAAATGAAAACAAACAACAACAAAGTCAGAAGTAAAAATAAACTTGTTTTTTTCCTGAGAATTTGAAATAAAGTGATTCAGTCTCAAGTGGGCTCTTTTTCCTGCCTTTATACTGTCTTCATCTTTGTTTGAGTATGGGCTAATGTATCTCTCCCTTTTATAAGTCTGTTTCTTCTTCTACAAATTGAGGATAATAGCAACTACTTCCAGGTGTTGTCGGGAATATCACAAGGCAAGGAAATTGAAAGGCTTGGAAAAACAAAAAACTATATAAATAAAAAGAATTGAGATATTATCATTAATAGGTGTGATTAACAATAAACAACATTATCTCATGTGGTACATAATAAATGTCTGAAGATGGTATCTAAATACTAGAACCTAGTATTGATTCATAATGTATGAATCAACTAATCCAGTGCATTCCAGTGAACTTTTATCTTACTGTGTTTATTCTTTTAAGAAATTTTAAAGCCAACTTGGCTAATATTTTTTGGACTTTGTTAGACATATTATTTTGGAGTTACACAATTACAAGTACAGATGGGTTTTACAAATACTTCAAGGATACATTTTCATCTAACTTCTTTGTGGACTATGGTTTTTTCCATGTAGCATTTAAGGTTAAAACCATGAATTTCTTGACTCTTGGGGTATGTTTATAATCATTCTTACAGAATTTATGAGCCTGAATATGTTATTTTAAATGCAGTCTTAACTCCTATTATGTTGACTACATTTTAAAAATCTGGTTAAATGATTTCTAATATTTTGTATAGTTTCCATGTATTTTAGCATTTTGACAAAATTAGTTTACTCATTGCATTGAAGTACTTAATTTAGATTAATATTGTCATGGAAAAAATATATTTAAGGGATAGTTGTATGTGTTTGGTTTTACTTTTGGTCTTTTAGTTCCAGCGTGTTGTCCTTTTTGGTTTTGTTTTATTGCTTTTTTCTTTAATTTTGCTTACCAGAGCCAAAGCCTTAGTAGAAGAACAACGCCTTTTGTTCCTAGGGTTCAGGTAAAGGCCTTGTCTGCCTGATAGAAACTAAAGTTGTGTTTTAACCCTTATTTGTATGTTTTTGGAAAATGCTTAGTAGGAAAACATTTTTTGGTATGTTGCTCCAAACCATAGTATTGACTTTCAAATCATTTTATGAGCCAGCTTGTAAAATTCTGCATGGGGATTAAAATACTGAATAAAAATTTAAAGAGACAAACTTTGTTTGTGATTTTATGTGATGAACTGAATACATAAACTCAGTGGTTTCAGAGTGGCATTTAATGTAGATTTAATGTAGATTCCACTTGTATATGTAATGTTTACAGTAATAGCTAATTCTATATTGTTGCTATTTTCCATTATTACACTATAGTTGCTGTCTCTTTAAATCATTCATTATATCACTTAACATCTACATTTTCTTGCATTTTCCAAGCAATAACTCCTTGAGGAGATTGGCAAATACATTTGTACCTTATCTAAAATATGAATTTTATGCATATTATATATAAGGCTCAACTTTTGGAAAGTTTATTACTTTGATAGAAAAAAAATCACAATCCAAATAAAATGTATTGGATTTATTTGATTTACATTTTTTTCATTGTAATTTCATTTAACTTTACTGTAATACTTGGGTACAAGTTGTTTGCCTCTTTTCATTAGGAAACCCTTATATGACAAAATAATGTAAATATAGTTTTCAAAAAAAGTAATATTATGCTTTCCTTGCTTTGCTGCATGTTCTTTTTAAATTTGTTTGTTTTGAATAATAACAATTTTGTTTAATATTTAAATATTAAATTATAGTTAATATTATGTAATGTAAAATATTTACCTCTGCTGCTCAGGTTTTTGCTTAGGAAAACTGAAAATGGTTTCATGGTAAAGCCATAATGATAATTATATTTAAACAATTAAAATGATACCAAGGTTTTATTAAGGAAATTCAGGTAAATCAAAAAGTTGTCAGATCTAGAAATGTAAGGCTATATTTATTATATTTTGGGCAATCAACAGCTATGTTTTAACCATTTTAAAAGCACAGATAAATTTAGAAATGTGATGAAATAAACTAGCTAATAAAATCTGTTTTGAAGTTGTAAAGTGGATATCTATTAAAAACTTCAATGCAAAGCTTCTACCTGTACTATGAAATAAAATTAGGGCTATAGATCAAATGCACAGTTTAAAAAAATTTTTTTAAAGTATAATTTTTTATCACATAATCCATAAAATTAAAATATGCCTATTTCCTACTTAAATTATCTTACTTTTTAAAAGTATAATTTAATAAATTTTCAAGTAAAATATGTAGGGCATTTGCCTAACAGCTATGGTTTTAGAAGTAAATAATATTAATTTGATACTTTTGGTATCCATGGCTTAAGAAAATCTGAAAAAAATACTCTTCATCTAATTATTGAAATATATATCTCAAATGCTTAGCTATAAAGATATAAAAGAAGAAAAAAAATTGCCTCCAGAGATTGCCACAAGTGCTTAGTCTTAAACCCTCAAAAAATTCTTACAGAAATCAATAATTTACTATAATTATGAGCTTTATTCTAGCCATCATAATAATTGTCTCAAAATATTTTTTTCTTTAAGGATCGTGGTATGATCCTCTGAGAAGGATTTTTAATATGGAAAAAATGAAGCCTAAGCTTTTTTATTCCTATAAAACTTAGAGAATGTCACAGCAATTCATATGGTATTGGCTATACATTTTATAGGAACCATGATGCTACCTGACATCTCTGTTTCACCTCATATGCAATGAGACAACCCTGCATTTCTTTCTTTGTTTTCCCCTCATGTTTGTTTGTTTTTTGCAAGAAGAATAGTTTAATATCATCCCCCGCTCTTATCCTTATTTATATCTATGTTCTAATATTACTATCAAGCAATTATATGAGTAATTTTTAAATATTAGTAAGTTTTTTTTAAGATTCTTTATCCCTTACTCTAAAGCAGTGGTTTCCATACTTTAAGGTGCATGAGAATCACCTAGAGGGCTTGTTAAAATGAAAATTCCTGGGCCCCATTCTGGTTCAATAGGTGAGAGGTGGGCCCCAGGAAATTGTACTTTCTAAATTAATAAGCCAGATAATGTTGATGTAGGGAGTTTGTAAACCATATTTTGAAAAACACTTAGCCAGCTCTATTGTAAAAACCTTTTTGTTATACAACAGCAAGATAATACCTGCCTAAAACATAGACTTAAAACAACATGGAGATTAGTAATTTGGATTTTTAAGTTTTTGATATATTTCACTATTATTTCTATAAGAGGGCTAGTTACATTTGGCGGAAAAAAAAATTAATAGATACAAATAAATTTACGTACTCTTCTGAGCCATTAGTTATCCTTTTCTGATTCAAAAGTCTTACTCCTCCCCTCATTTTCTAAGAGAGAAAGTGAGGAATTCAACAGCCATGTTGCAATTGGAACTGAACTACTAGTGTTTTTTATAAAACCAGTATTGATTTTTATTTGTTATTCTCAATTTATAAATTTCCAATTCAATTTATGTTCCAGGACAGTGGTCAGAGATGGCTGAGTTCTGAACCAAGATGTGGGGCTGAGCCATAGTTTCATAAATCCTGACATAGAAATCAGTTAGCTAGGTGTGTGGGTGAGAGATATGTGTGTAGGAGGTGGCAATTGTTAAATGAAGTGAATTTAGCAACTGAACGTGAAGTTCCAATCCCTAACTGTGGCATAGGGAAATTATTCAGATTTTCTCATCTCAAATTATAAAATGTGCCCTTATTATTCTAAGGATGTGATGCATTTGCTTCACACACAAAAAAAAGACTTTGTGTAAGAAAAATTTACACAAGATGAACTTATTTTACAGACTCAACATGTCTATTGACTAATCCTGCTAGTATGTCCCTGTTTTATAATCTTTGAAATGTCTTTTGCTATGGAATAACATGAAACATTTGCTTAAAAATATCCCCTATGAATGCCATGTAAACAAGTTACTATCTACTCTATTTATTTATTTATTTTTTTTAATGAGTTACTGGGGATTGAACCTGGGACCTTGTATGTGGGGGCAGGCACTCAACCACTGAGCTACATCTGCTACCCTCTACTCAATTCATTGTAAGCACTTATTCTGAATTTGGTATTATAGGAGAACTAAAGTGAACAACATTGATTCTTGCATAAAGAATGATAGAGAGCAATCATTCAGTATATAAAGTCCTTAGTTACATGTATGTTAATAAAAAAATTAGGATAACACACAAAAAGCCCACGTTTCATTAATCAAACTGACATAGTAAATTGATTCTTCCATTCATTGAAGTTATTATAGCATATCCTTTTATTTTAACTAACAACAATTTACTAAATGAAATTCATATTCTGTGCTAATATTAGTATAAGGGATTAGGGTGGGAATTGGGAATAGAAACATTATGCTATGGTAGTAAATATTTGAGCTGATAATGTACATTTTTGCTTTTTCAGATAAAACTATGGTTTGACAAGGTTGGACACCAATTAATAGTTACAATTTTGGGCGCAAAAGATCTCCCTTCCAGGGAAGATGGGAGGCCAAGGAATCCTTATGTTAAAATTTACTTTCTTCCAGACAGAAGGTAGGGATATGAAACAAGACTAAATGCTCTTGAAAATGAATGAGAAAATGTTAATAACAATGGTTATTATTTCAATTCTTTATCATTTATTTTTCTATGTCATAGCAGTCAGATATTTGTGAAGTTTAGCATAAACATAGTGATTTTTAGGATTCAAAATAGTATGTATCAGTAAATACTCTAATAAGATTGTTTAAAAACTGATATAAAATATTTTTTAATTAAAATTTTGTTGGCTATTTTAGGCACCTATGGATTGCTTACTAAATGTTTTCATTTATCAAAATCATTAAAAATTATGTCCCTTTAAATCATATACAATTTTAACACAAATTACAGAGGCGCCCCCCGCCCCCAAAGGCTGGAAATGGAATAAAAGGGACTCATCACATTCCTCAACAATTTCTACCTCCCATTACCAAGTTATTTTTCTATAGTCTATAAAATTACTTAGTGTGCTTTGTATTTCATCGCTCTATATCATCAAGAAAACTTTTATCACTGGGCCCAGAGTCAACTTCTAAAAGCAACATTTGTGTTTGTCTATTCTAATTGGCATAAATGACATTATTCCACCCTAATTTAAATACAATAATTAAGATTGAAGAAATGGCTTATCAAAAATTCTCAAATCACTCTTAATTTCAGTACAAAAATACTAAAAGAGTCTATTAAATAGGCTTCATGAAAAAAGAAGGAAGTAATGGCACCAATTACCCTTTCCCCAGCTATTCTCCATCCTACAGTCCAGGGCAGTGTGCTCTCAAGCCTCAGGTCTGGTCTTTTTTTCTCAGGTTAGAAGTGGCTGGCCACAGATATAATCTTAAATCATATTTCGACTACTTTTGCACCCTCATTTTCAGTTACTTAGTTCAAGTAAAATGTCATCAGGGTTGAGCTGATGCCTAAGTATCATCTGAACAACAATCTCAGCAAAGAATAGGATAAAATAAAGGAAATGGACAATTAACAAAGGCTTTACATTTTATTTGACACATATTTTGAAGTGAAAAGTTGTAAAATACATTCCTCAGAATATGTCAAGGTGAAATAACATCTAAAGTCATTAGAAACTGGTTGCTATAAAATATTGTCTTATAAGCTTTGCTTGAAGAAAGTCGTTCTCCAGCAATTTGGGTTATATTTTGGAGAGGGATATACTTTAAACTGTAGGGGAAGAAAAGACACTGATAACTAGAACTGTTAAATCTAGCCTGAACTTCAGTTGGATAGAGATATATCACAGACAAATTACTCTATCATCCCAGCAGCCAAGTCACTTAGCTTCTTAGAGCACACCTGCTTTACTAAGCTTCCTGGTAATGCCAGTGTAAAACGTGCAGAAAATGCTCATTTCCATCTATGCTTGTATACACATTTAACTTGAGTTTATACTCACTCCAACCTTTGAAGAGAAATATTTCTTCTTAAGGATGTAAACAGTTTTCCAAATTGCTGAATTTCTTTCTTGCTTATTTTTGTTTAGTTTTATTTATTTTATATAATCTCCCTCCCTACTTTCTGAGTAGATTCTATAGACCTAAAATGAAAGGGAAGTTCTTCTCATTTTACAGATGTAGTGTTTTGGGTTTTTTTTTCCCCCAAGACTAAAGAAGGTGAGGAATATTTGCATATTTTTTCCTCAGATTATCTCTCCACTGAGTTCTTTTGGTCATTATCAGGAGTTTGCAGAATAGTTAAATTTTGCAACTTTGTTGACTCGGTTATACAGGAGAAACAGTAATAGTATCATGTAAAGTTTTGTTGTTGTTTTTTTTTTACATGAATAAAGGGCTCCTTGTTTTTTGGTATGAATTATTTCTTTTTTCTTGACAATTTTTGTGGGAGAAAATCTATTTCAATAGGTGTACTAAGAAAACAGTTGATACCTTTTTATTGATAAGAATTCCTGGAGGGGCAAGAGAGGCTATATCAAAGAGTTCTAATTTAGAATGTCAGTTAAGCAATTTAAAAAATTGTTTTTAAAAAAATGTTCTATATACTTTAAAAGGTAACTGGGCATACTATACATTGTTTTATATATTTTGAAGTAAACTTGGTTACCAGTCAAAATATAGTTCTTTTTGTTTTACTTTGAGTGAACATAATGCCTTTGCATGCTATTACTAAATGGAATTAATTGGAGACCTAGATTTTGCATCATCAGAACAAAAGTGCGGGTAATGTATACAAATAAATAGAAAAGTTTTAGGTTAGATTTTATAAAAACTATGACTACATTCCCAGAAATTTAATTTTGCTTTTAGAGATTAATTATATATTTTATTATCAGGCTGCTATTTGAAAAATATTTCTACAGCATGCTTATTGATATTTAGTTTTTAAATAGTTTTAACACCTTTTCAGTGTTTGGCTTATACAGCATGATTTGATTCTGATGGCTTTAGTTATTCTTTGGGGAAAATAAAACTCATACTTTTCTTTAACTTGCCATAGATAAGATTTTTGTCATAGTTCTTTATGGGTTGCAGCTTGGGTAAACCCTAAATTACTTTATTAAATTGTACTCATATATGTTAGGTTTCAAGGAACTTGAGTGATTTTGTGGCCCCTCTCCTATCTACCCAAGTATAGAAATCTCTTCTAAAATAGTCATACTCTGTCTGAGAACTTATTTTCACCCCCTTAAAACGAAGTTCGTGGCTTGTTCTTTTATTCCCTTTCAGATTTCAGTATAAACCCTTCTTGAATTAGATAGCAACACACACAATTTTTGGAACAATTCTAGAATTTTTGTAAAATAAAACTTAAATAGTTCAGATTAATAGTACATGCAATGTTACTGGTTATTACCACTTTGAAGATTTCTAACTGAGCAATATGTTAAAAATTTTTAGAGGTAAGATTCCCTAAACAGGTTTTATTCAAATTTTGAGGAAGATTACCTTTTGAAATATCTATCATGGCAACTTTTCAGATGTATTGATATATGCTATTATGAAAGCATACTTGCAGATTATGATATATAATAGTATTTTTACAGATGACAGTATTTCTAATTTTATGGTAAATTTGTTAAAAATTCACTTGATTTCTCTCATGAGAAATTTTATATTAACAAATTTTAGTGCAAAACATAAAGATTTATGTAAGTTCGTATGTTCCATTATTTATAGTGATAAAAACAAGAGAAGAACTAAAACGGTAAAGAAAACATTGGAACCCAAATGGAACCAAACATTCATTTACTCTCCAGTCCACCGAAGAGAATTTCGGGAAAGAATGCTGGAGATTACACTTTGGGATCAAGCTCGAGTTCGAGAGGAAGAAAGTGAATTTTTAGGAGAGGTATCTGGAATTATTTTAAACTTAGGCTCATTCATGATATACTAAATATTTTTGTTTATATAACTCTTAGTACAATTTTACATTTTGAATATCTAAAAAGGTAAGCATAATTTATTTAATGAAATGAGTTTACTGCTTTTAAGACAAAAGTTGCTGATGCCATAAAAATCAATAAAAAATCAATAATTCTAAATACTCTGTTACAATTTTTCATGTTTATTCCTATTATAGAAATCTTGGGTTGAATTATAAAAGGTTCGCTTGTATTTCACAGAGAGATTGCTTTTCTTTGTAGTATTTTGCACATCATATTAGTTTACTGAACCAGCTCTACCAGTAGGAGTTCAGTAATACGTGCATGGATTTTTTTAAGCCCTATGATGTGGCAGGCATTGTGCTGGAGATTGAAGTATCAAAGGTAAAGAATTGAAAGACAGCTAGAGGATAATTTAGGGACTGTATAACATAATGATTTTGGTGGTAGATGAGGATTGTGGTAATAATATAAATACAAAAATGTTCCTTGATTACAGGGTATTAAGAATATGGTGATACATGGAAAAATACACTTAATATAACTTGTAGACTATAGTTAACAGAAATATTGTAATATTTTTGCAGCAAAGATATTTCAAAGCTAAAGGTAAAAAACAGAATATGGGATTTAATTTTATGATATATAAATGTGACCAAGCATTTTTTTTCTTCATCTTTTTTAACAAAGAAACCTTAGTCATGTCATTTAACCAATCTGTGTTCATTTATCTTTCTGAACACTGGAGAAACAATTGTGTTTGTTTTTAGGATTAAAATAAGGTAAATGTGCCTGGAGAATTTTTTAAATTAATACCTCCATAATTTGTTGATCTGTCTTTTGTTTGTTATTTTATTTTTTGAAGTTGAAATAAAGCTTACTTTTTTAAAAAAGGTGAAAAGGGCATATTATTTTCTTTAAGGAATTTCCAGTCCTTTGGGTAGACAGATAGATGACTAGGTGGTTATAATATAGCATGAATATAGCATGGCAAATTGTATAATTGGGGGGGAATGCAAAGCGGATGAAAGTTTGCCCAGGGAAAATTCCATAAGGAAAGTAGAGTTCAGCAAAGTAAAGGGAGTGAAATTCCTGCTTGCTTTAGAGGGAATAGCAAGATACCAGAGGTGAGGGGGTCCTCAGCAACTAGATTAACATTGGAAGAGAAAGTGGTGAGAAATCAGGCTTGAAGGTTAAACTGGGACCAAACGTCTCTTTAATGTTTCTTATTAAGTCGGAATTATATTGTGTGGCTAATGAGAACCAATGATGGATTTTACAAACAGAATGGCTTGATTGCATTTGCACTTAAGAAAAATCTTTCTAGCTTTAATGTGGAGAATAGATTAAAGATGGGCAACATGGGAAGCAGTTACCCAGGTATCAGCACACTAAATTATTCGCTTTCAGTGTTTTCAGAGTGATTGGTTTTCCTGAGTAAATATGTCAATCTTATGGAAAAAATATTCCATAGAAATGTCAAACTGAATATTATTAGCTAAGAAATTGAAGAATGAAAAACCTATAAATCCATTGTTAGGAGCAGTAAAAGTTGTTATGAGCAAGGACTCTGGAGCCAGCTGCCTGCATTCTTGACACTATGAATTTCTAGCCTTGTGTTCTTGAACAAGTTAATCTATTTGTGCTTCAATTTATTTCCTCTTCATCCAAGTGAGAATAATAGTAGCATGTAACTTAAGGTTAATATGGGGATTAACTAATTGTGTGTGTATATGTGTGAATGTATGTGTGTACTTGACAGTTTTACTTTTATAATGATCATTGTTATAAAAGTTCTAAGATCATTTAGGAGCATTTCTATACTATTCGTATATTTTAACAGCCCTTTGTCTCTTGGGATTTTAGATTTTAATTGAATTAGAAACAGCATTATTAGATGATGAGCCACATTGGTACAAACTTCAGACTCATGATGTCTCTTCATTGCCACTTCCCGACCCTTCTCCATATATGCCACGACGACAACTCCATGGAGAAAGCCCTACTCGAAGGTTGCAAAGTAAGTTTATAGTTACATTTACAATATCTTTATTAAATTTTTCCAACCTTAAATGATATGTATGAAACAGAATTGATGGTAACATTATGGATAATAATAGACATCTATTAGTGTTTAAAACTATTGAAGCTTTTAAATGGTTTGATATATTAAAATGATGTTATACTGACAACATTCACTCCGCCTCACAAAATGAAAGTGATTATGGTTGTATTTTCCATCATATGACCCCAAATGAAGCATAGTTATATTTAAATCTGAGCTCTTAGAATCTGAAATATAGGAATGAGATAGCTAATGTAGAAGAGTTTGATCATGTGGCTATAGATACCCTGAGGTTATGATTTCTGCCTTTATTATCCCAAATATTTTATGAATATGTATGATAGCAGGTATAGCATAGTGATTGAAACCATGAGGCTTTGATCTCCAACCGACCTGAATTTAAATCTTGATTCTCTCGAGTCATGTCATCTCTCTATGTCTCACTTTCCTTGTTTATAAAATGGAAATAATAATGTTTCTATTATTGCAAGGTAGTTATAAGAATTAAATGCTCTCACAGTTATAAACTAATGTCATTATTGTTGTTATATTTTTAATTTTACACTGGATAATACATAATCCAAATTATAAAATAAAATTAGATAATTCCAGATAATCTTAAGAAAACTCTCAGAAATGTTTTCCAGATTGAAAAGTGTTGTTGTTGGCTCTTGTCCCCACAACTCAAGGTTTTTTTGTCTGATGGATCTATTATTAAAAGGAGGGGGGTGCTTGCTGCTTTGAATGTTACTCATGGGGTACTTTTTATCTTCAAGAGGTGAACATTTTCCAGATTCAGCAATATTTTTGTCAAATGCTGGAAGATTGATTGACATTAACCAATTTCAGAAGTATAAATTAATAAGCATGAATGATGTTACTTATTAATCATGGGAAGTATAGCTGAAAACATAACATATAGCAATTATTTATATGGATCACACCCTTCCTTCTGAATAGGGAGCTAAATTATATAATAAGGTGCTTGATGAGTAAAGAATTAGAGCAAAAGACTGATCTTATGGGCTCTTTGGTTAATCAGAGGATAGCCTAGAGAATTATCTTCACTCTTTTATAAAATAATAATCTTTCTAATGACTAGAATTGTATTTACACTAGATACAGTCTCTTTCACTTGAATGATATTAGTTTCAAAGTAATTCTACAGTACTCATTTTTTTCAGTCTTCCCACAGAGTAAACACCCACCCACCCCTATGTGCAAATGCCATTAATAATATCCTTTGTTGTAATAATTATGACATATAGTGAATTTTACGTAGGCTGAATTTAAAGTGTCCATTCTTTTTGGCTACTATAATCTACTCAATATATTTTCTCTAATAATATAGGGTGATGAGTTACTACATGAAGGTTATTAATATAATTCAATATGTACTAATTCTTAGAGCCTCAAGTTTATAAGTTAGTAATGCTAATCAGCATTGCTCTTCATTATAAGATTGGCCTTCACTCCACTTAATCCAGTTGTTGTTGCAATAAGAAGTATATTTGAGGACTCTCAATCCCCAAAACTCTTAAATCTACCTATATATATATATATATTTTTTTTTTTTTTTTTTTTTTTTTCTCCCTAACTAATTAGGAAGAGTGGAAAGGAGGGAAATGAGAGTACAGTACTTTCTAGTTATTTGTGTGTGCCATGTTACATTGTAAAAGTTCTTTATGTATTTTGGATATTAAGTCCTTATCCAATTTATGGTTTGCCACTATTTTCTCCCATTCTGTGGATTGGCTGATTACTTTCTTGATAATGACCTTTGATCTACAATAGTTTTTATATTTTATGAAGTTGAGTTTATCTATTGTTTCTTTTGTTGCTCATGCTTTTTGTGTAATATCTAAGAGTCTGTTGCTGAATCCCAGTATTTGCTCCTATATTTTTTTCTAAGAGTTCTATGGTTTTAGTTCTTATATTTAGGTCCTTGATACATTTGGAGTGTGAGGGGGGTGTGGCAGTTTGAGATTATTTATGAATCCCAAAAAGAGAAAAATTATGTTTGTAAACTAATTTGTTCCTCTGGGTGTGGTACCTTTGAATGTAAGGTGTCTTTGATTAAATTACCTTTTAAGATTAGGGTTTTGATTCGACCACATCAGTAAGGCTTGACTCAGGTTGAGTCCCTGGCCCCTTGGTGGACCTGTATAAATGGACACTCACTCAAGAAGACACACGGAAGAGGAGAGAACTTGGTCGTTTCGATCCTGCCATGTGACAGAAAGGAGAAGGCTCAAACAGCTAAATCCCTGGGAAGAGAGATGCGCCATTTGCCTGATAGTTTGCAGCAGAAGAGAACAGAGCACCTGAGCAGCTGAGAAGTTCCCAAAACACCAGGCAGAGGTCAGCAACTGTCTTGCTTCAACATGTGGCAACTGACTTTGGTGAGAAAGCAGCCTTGATTTGGATTCTTTAGGGCCTTGTAACTGTAAACTTTTACCCCAAACAAATACCCTTTGTAAAAACCAACAGATTTCTGGTACTTTGCATCAGAACTGCTTTGGCAGATTATACAAGAGGGGTCCTACTTCATTCTTTTGCGTGTAGATATCAAGTTTTCCCAACACCATTTGTTAAAAAGACTATTAGTTCTCCAAAATATGTGATTGGAACCCTTGTTGAATTTAATTGGCCATAGTATGTGTGTCTATTTCTGTACTTTCATTTCTATTCGATTGGTCTATTTGTCAGTCTTTATGGTAGTACCCCACTGTTTTGATTAACGTAGCTTTGTAGTACATTTTGAAATCAGGAAGTGTGAGTCATCCAACTTCGTGTTTCCTTTTTTTTTTTCAAAATTGTTTTGCCTATTTGAGGTTCCTTGAGGATCCATATGAGAATCAGCTTTCCCATTTCTGCAAATTAGTCGGCTGGAATTTTGATAGAGATTGCATTGAATCTGTAGATCACTTTGGGTAGTATTACCATCTTAACAATATTAAGTCTTCCTAGTCATGAACATGGGATGTTTTGCCATTTATTTAGGACTTCTTTAATTTCTTTCAGCAGTGTTTTGTAGTTTTCAGTGTACAAATCTTTCATATCCTTAGTTAAATTTATTTCTAGATATTTTATACTTCTAGATGCTATTGTAAATGTAATTGTTATCATAATTTCATCATTGCTAGTGTATGGAAACACAAGTGATTTTTGCTTGTGGCTTCCACCCTGCCACTTTGCTGAATTTGCTAATTAGCACTCATAGTTTTCTTGTAGATTTCTTTGAATTTTCTACATGTAAAATCCTGTCATCTGCAAATAGAGATAGTTTTACTTTTTTGTGCTGAAAATAAAATAGACTTAAAAAGGGGGTGCAGAGCAAGTTTATTGAGCTAAAGTTACATTAATGCAGGAGCCACCACCAAAAGAGGTTTCTGCTCAAAGAATGAGCTGGGGGAGCAGCTTATATAGCTGCTTAAAACAAAGGGAAGGTGTGTGGAATGGGGAAGGATAAAGGGAATGTGAATTATGGTTAGTACGTAAGCTCCATGTGCTACGAGGGCGATGTGAACTACAGGGCAGGGTGTCCTTAAAACCCAGTTCGTTAATTAGCCAGGATGGTGGTATAAATATTGTGGCCTTCTGGTAAAGATCAGTAGACTTTACTGTTGTCCCCCTGATTTCTTTGTCAGTTCTTCCTCCCAGGCAGGGGCAGCAGTCTTTATCAGCACCACAAAGGGTAATTGGTATGTCAGCCTGCTTCAGTTTACCTCTGTTTCTTCTTTGTAATTCCCTGGATAAAATGGAAGCTAAAGCAAATCAGGATGGTTAGTAAAATTATTTATCATTCCAATTTCACAACTTCTTCCTTTCTGATATGGATACCTTTTATTTCCTTTTCACCTAGTTGCTCTGGCTAGAATTGTAGTACAGTAGTGAATGGCAATGGTGTAAGTGGTCATTTTGTCTTGTTCTAGATTATAGCAGGAAAGCTTTCCATATTTTGCCATTTAATAAGGTATTAGCTGGAGATTTCTCATAAATAGCCTTGGTCATGTCATGTTAAGGAAGTTCTCTTCTGTTCCTAGGCGTTTTATCAAGAAAGAATGTTGTATTTTGTTAAATACCCTTTCAGCATCTATTGAGAGAACCATTCTTTCCCCTTCATTATACTTACATAGGATGTTATGTTGATTGATATTCATTTGTTGAACCATCCTTACACTCCTGAAATTAATGCCACTTAGTAATGGTGTAAAATCTTTTAAATATGGTGTTGGGTTTGGTTTGCTAGTATTTTATGTAAAGGATTTTTGCATCTATATTCATAAGGGAGATAGGACTGTAATTTCTTGTCTTGTGATGTATGTCTTTATCAGTCTTTGGTGTCAAGATAATGAATGAATTAGGAAGTGTTCTCTCTTCTTGAATTATACAAGTACTGGACTTTTCTTGGATGGAAGTTTTTTTAACTATTGATTCAATCTCCATACTTACTGTAGGTCTGTTGAAGTATTCTATTTATTCTTGAGTCAGTTTAGATAATTTGTGTGTTTCAAGAAATTTACCATTTCATCTATATTGTCTAAATTTTTGCCATATAATTGTTCATAGTATTCTTTTATAAATCTTTTTTTTTTTTTTTTTTGTAAATCTTTTTATGTCTGTAAAGCCAGTAGTGATTTCCATTTATCACTTCAGTTATTTATTTCTTTTCTCTGTTTTTTTTTTTTTTTTTTTTGTCAGGCTAGCTCAAGTTTGGTCAAATTTATTGCTTTTTTAAAAGAACCCACTTTTAGTTTTATTAATTCTTTCAGTTGGCTTTCTATGCTCTAGTTCATATTTTTCTAGTCTTCATTATTTTTTTTTCTGCTAGTATTGGGTTTACATTTTTCTTCTTTTTCTACTCCTCAAGGTGTGAAATTGGGTTATTAATTTGAGGTCTTTATTTTTTTTAATATGGGCATTCATAGCCATAGTTTCCCTCTAATCACTGCCTTCACTATATCCCATAAGTTTTGGTATGTTTTGTTTTCATTTTCATTCATTTTTAAGTATTTTCTAATATCCCTTATGATTTCTTCTTTAACCCATTGATTAAGAGTATGCTTTTTAATTTCCACATATTTGTAAATTTTCCAGTTTTCCTTATGTTATTGCTTTTTAGCATCATTTCCTTGTGGTTATGAATTTCAACATTTTCAAAAATTTTGAGATTTCTTTTGTACCCTAACATATAATTTATCCTGGAGAATAATCCATGTGCTCTTGAAATGAAAGAAATGTTCGGTGAAGTGTTTTATACATTTCTGTTAGATGTAGTTGGTTTATAGTTTTGTTCATGTTGTCTGTTTTCTGTTCATCGTTTGTCTAGATTAGGGGTTCTTAACAAGGGGTCCATGAGTTTGAATTGAAATTCAAAAAACCATTATTCTTGTGGGGATGGGTTAGTGTGGGTGTGATATTTTTATTCAATAATACACAGTATAGTAAGGGGTCCGTTGTTTTCACATGACTGGCAAAGGGGTCTGTGGAACAAAAAAGGTTAAGAACCCCTGGTCTAGATGTTCTGTCCATTATTGAAAATGGTATATTGAGCATCTATTAATATAAATATTTAACATCTATTAATTTTAAACCATCTATTTCTTCCTTCATCTGTGCTTCATATATTTTGGGGCTCTGCTGTTAGGTCCATATATATTTTAATTGTTGTGTCTTCTTGTTGAATTGACCCCTTTATCCATATATAGTGACCTTCTTTGTCCCTCATAGCAATTTTTTACTTAAACTCTACTGTATCTGATATTAGTATAGCTACCCCAACTCTCTTTGGGTTACTATTTGCGTATAATATTTTTTTCTATGTTTTCCCCTCAGGTTGTTTGTGTCTTTAGATCTAAAATGAGTCTTTCATAAATAGCATATAGTTAGACCATATTTTTTTATCCACTCTGTCAATCTCTGCCTTTTGATTGGCAAGTTTAATCCATTTACATTTAAAGTAACTACTGATAAGGTAAGACTTTCTTCTGCCATTTTGATAATTGTTTTTATTTATATCTTTTACCAATTTTAGTACTCCTTTCCTTCATTAATGCTTTCCTTTTTGTCTAGATATCTTTTGTAATGAGCCATTTTGAATTACTTCCCATTTCTTTTGTCTAGATTTTTAGATATTCTTTCTGTGTTTACTGTGAGATTTACAATTAACATCCTAAGTCTATTACAATTTGGTTTGAATTGATACCAAACTAGCTACAACAGCCTACATACACTCTGTTTCTATATCTCTCAGCTCCCCTTCTGTATGTTGTTCTTTCACAAATTATATCTTTATATATATGATTTGTTTTTATACACTTGAATTTTAAGCCATAAAAGAAGTAAAAGTTGTCATTGCAAATGAAAAATGCAATATTACTTGCATTTTGATAAGTACAGTGTGACCTGTAGTTGAGATCTTTATTTCTTCATATAGCTTTAAGTTACTATCTGGTGTCCTTTCCTTTCAACACAAAGGACTCCCTTTAGCCTTTCCTGTAAGACAGGTCTAGTGATAATGGAGTACCACAGCTTTTGTTTACCAATAAATTGATTTCTCCCTCATTTTTGGAGGACAGTTTTGATGTATATATTAATCTTGATTAACAGTTTTTTTTTTTTTTCCTTACAGCACTTTAAATGTGTCATCCCCTTGCTTTTAGGTACACATAGCTTATATTGAGAAATCAGAAGTTAATCTTTTAAGGAGCTGTTGTATGGATGTACTGCTTCCCTTTTGTTATTTTTAATATTTTTCTTTTTTTTTTTTTTAAGATTTATTTATTTCATTTCTCTCCTCCCCGCACCCTATTGTTTTGTGCTCACTGTCTGCTCTTTGTGTGTTCTTCTGTGTCTGCTTGTCTTCTCTTTAGGCGGCACCAGGAATTGATCCTGGGACATTCCAGAGTGGGAGAGAGGCACTTAATCTCTTGCACCACCTCAGCTCCCTGGCCTGCTGTGTCTCTTATTGTCTCTCCTCTGTGTCTCTTTTTGTTGCGTCATCTTGCTGCACCAGCTCTCTGTGTGGGCCAACACTCCATGCAGGCCAGCACACCTGCTTGGGCCAGGACTCCTGCACATGCCAGCATTCTGCATGGGCCAGCTCTCCACTTGGGCCAACTCATTGTGTGGGCCAGCTTGCCTTTCACCAGGAGGCCCTGGGAATTAAACCCTGGATTTCCTATATGGTAGATGGGAGCCCAATCTCTTGAGCCACATACATTTTCCAAGATTTTTCTTATTCTTTGGCATTCAACAGTTTGATCAAAATGTATCTTGGTTTAGTTCTCCTTGAGTTTACCCTGGTTGGAGTTCATTGAACATCTTGGGTTTGTATATTCTTACCTTTCTTCAGATTTAGGAAACTCTCAGCCATTATTTCTTCAAATAAGTTTCTGCCTCTCTCTTTTCTTCTTCTGGAACTCCTAAAATGTGTATATTGGTCTGCTTCATGGTGACCCACATGCTCCTCAGGATCTGTTCATTTTTCTTCATTTTTCTTCTTTCCGCTCCTGAGACTGGTCAATTCAGTCTTTTCACTAATTCTTTTTCTTCCTCTAATCTGCTCTTGATTCTTTCTATTGACTTTTTCATTTTTTTTAGCTCCAGAATTTCTATTTGTTTTTTCTTTGTAATTCCTATTGCAATGTTAAAATTCTTATTTGTTTATATATTATTTTTTCAATTCCTTTATTACTGTCCATATTTTACTTCTGTTCACTGCTTGTACTTTTAAAAGTTTATCTAAGATCTTTGATTAGTAATACCAGTGACTGGTTTCTCTGGGATAGTTTCATTTGAATTTTCTTTTTTCCTGGAACTGGGCCATATCTCTTTGTATTTTTTTGTAATTTTTTTGTTGAGATCTGGACATTCTGAGTGTTGTATTGTGGTCACTTTGGAAATCTAGTTCTTCCCTTTATCAGTCCTCCAGATCAAGAAAACTGGAGGGGGGTTAGAGAAGAGAACAAAGGAAGGAAATAAAGAGAGAATAACTGAAAAAATATGAACAAACAAAACAAACTCCTCCTAAAGAAATAGTTTCACTGTGTCTCCAGGTCTCTCAGTAGATGCTGGTGAAAAGCTGGAAGCTGCTGCTTTCAAGGCTGTAACCAAGGCTAGTGTCCACACTGGTCTCTCAAGACCTTGCCCAACCAAAAAAACACAAAAGAAGAGAAGGAAGGGATGAAGATAGGAAGAAAGGGAAGAAAAAATGAAAGCAGAAAGAAATGAACAGAAGGGGGAGAAGAGGGAAAGAGAAAAGGAAAGAAAGAAAGAAAGGAGAAGAAAGAACTCTGCAGCTCTTTTATCCTTCCTGCTATAGCTTTTTGCTGTTTCTTTCTTTCTTTTTCTTTCTTTTTTTCCCTTCCTTCCTCCCTCCCTCCCTCCCTCCCTCCCTTCCTTCCTTCTCCCTCCCTCCCTCCCTCCCTTCCTTCCTTCCTTCCTTTCTTTTCTTCCTTTTTTTTCTTTTCTTTCTTTCTTTCACTCTACAGTTTAAAACTTAGCCAAGAATATGAGGGGCCTTTAGTATGCAAAATTGGATCCCTGCCTTCTCTGGTTTCCTCATTTCTAGAATATTCCCCTCAATTTTGCCTGCTATGACCTTCTCAGCCTTGTAAGACTGCAGCTTTTTTCATGAATTATAACTTCTCTGAAGTCAGCTAATAGCTACTGCCCCCAGGAGAAAACCTGGTTAAATATGTGCTTTCTTTATTTCAAGAGTTATTTCACCAGTTTCCACCTGTATTTGTTTGCTCCCTGTTGTCCTTAAACAGATTTTTTTTACATTTATATTTTATTTTTTTAAGTAAATCAATTTTATTAGTACATATTAATAAAACATACAATTATCCAAAGTGTACAATCAGTGGTATTTGATATAATCACATAGCTGTGCATTCATCACTTCAATCATTATTAGAGCATTTTCATTATTTCAATAATAATAAGAAACAAAAAACAGACAAAGAAAATTCTTCACCTTTCAAACTCTCCATGTTTCCCCTGCTGTACATAGCTGCTATTTCTGGCTATTCTTGCACAATTTTTTGTTTATTAAGCAGTTTTATTGAGATGTATTCACATGCCATATGATCTATCCAAAGTGTATAATCAATGGCTTTTTTTAAACAAATCAATTTTTTATACATATTAATAAAGCATATAATTTATCTGAAGTGTACAATCAATGGTATTTGGTATAATCATATAGTTGTGCATTCACCACGTCAATCATTATTAAAGCATTTTCATTATTTCAATAATAATAAATAACAGGCAAACAAACAAACAAGAAAATTCCTCACCTCACAATATCTCTGTTTTCCCTGCTGTACATAGCTGCCATATCTGGCTATTCTTGCACAATTATTTATTTGTTTATTAAACAGTTTTATTGAGATATTTTCATATATCATAAGATCTACCCAAAGTGTATAATCAGTGGCTTTTTTTAGCTGTTAAAATGTTCTTTATTGTAAAATAGTAAAATAAATAGAAAAATAGATTGAAAGAAATTACAAATTTTAAAAGAGAGTGAAAGTGAAAGGCCAGGTTAGATTGAATATAATCAATTATAAAAAAATAGCACAGCAACAATCCCTTATAAATGTAAATAATAATTCAAATCTAATAGAATTAATTATAAACTAAATTTAATTTTTATATTATATCTCTAATTATTGGACATAATCTCTAATAATGAAATAAATTATTGGTTTAGTTATTTAATTTCCATTTAGATCATAATTCTTTCTAGATAATCATATTCCTATTTGGGAATTCTTCACATCTTATAGGAATAAATTACAGCAGGTAACAATTTGCCAACTCATATTTTTATGAGGTAGAATAACTCAAAATCTTGTTCAACACTAGTCATGCTAAATCCTAATTGATCCAGATAGATTATTTTAATTAAAGAGTATGAATAAGAAAAGGGTAAAGAAATGTGTCTCTTCTCCAGTCCTCCTCAATGAAAAGCAACTGTTTATTTTGTGTGAAAAAAATTACAGAATACTGATCACAGGAACATTTTGCCAATTGCACTGAGTAATTGTTTTTAATATAGTATAATATTATTTTACATTTATCTGGTCTACTCCAGCTCTCTTTTGGTTATTATTTGTATGGAATACCTTTTTCCAGCCTTTCACTTTTAACCTGGTTGTGTCCTTATATCTGAGGTGGGTTTCTTGTAGACAACATATAGAAAGTTCATATTTTTTAATCCATTCTATCAGTCTATATCTTTTGATTGAAAAGTTCAATCCATTAGCATTCTGTGTTATTACTGTAAAGGCATTACTTCCTTCATCCATTTTGTCCTTGGGCTCTCTATTGTCATATTGTTCTATTGTCTGTCTTCTTATCCTTTAGTTTACCCATTGTGATGGTTAGGCTAATGTGTCAACTCAGCCAGGTAATTGTGTCCAGGTGTTAGGTCCAGCAAGCACTTGGATAATTGTAATACAAGAGCATTTATGGACTTTGATCACCAGTGAGTTTACTGCATGGATGGCTGATTACATCTGCATCAATTAGGGAGGTTGCATCAGCAATGGGTGATGCTTTTATCCAATCAGTTGAATGCCTTAAAAGGGGAAGTGATTTCAACATTCACAGAGAATTTCCCAGCTTTGGACAGCCAACTTCTCCCAGAAACTCATCAAGGACCTTTCATGGGACTTTCATTGGAGCCCCTGGCTTGCAGCCTGCCTGCAGAACCTGGACTTGTGCATCCCTATGGTCGTGTGAGAGACTCTTTTAAAATCTCATATTATTTACATGTATCTCCTGTTGATTCTGTTTCCCGAGAGAACCCTGACTAATACACCCATCCTAATATTCTTCATTCTAAACTCTTCTCCAATTCTCTCATCCTTGTTTTTTCCTCTCTGGCTGCAGTGCACCCCCTTTAGTATCTATTGCAAATCTGGTCTTTTGGTAACATCGTCTACCAGTTTTTGTTTGTCTGTGAACTCACCCTCATTTTTGAAGGACAGCTTTGCCAGATACAGAATTAGCTGGCAAATTAGCTGGCAAAATTTTTTTTTCAGTACCTTAAATACATTATACCACTTTCTTCTTTCCTCCATGGTTTATTGAGTTTCCTTTGTATGTGATGCTTTCCTTCTTTCTTGCTGCTTTCAGAATCTTCTTTTTATCTCTGATATTTGTCATTTTGAATAGTAGGTGTCTTGGGGTAGGTCTATTCCGATTTATTCTGTTTGGGGCACATGGTCCTTCTTGGATATTGATATTTATGTCCTTCATAAGGGTTGGGAAGTTTTTGGTCATTATTTCCTCAAATATTCTTTCTGCCCCTTTTACTTTCTCTTCTCCTTCTGGAGCACCAATAATGTGGATGTTTGTGCTTTTTGTGTTGTCATTCAATTCCCTGAGATTCTGTTCCATTATTTCCATTCTCTTCTCTTTTTGTTCTCCTGTCTTTCCCAGTTCAGATGTTGTGTCTTCAAAATCACTATTTCTGCCTACAAGCAATTCAAATCTGCTGTTATGTGCCTCTAATGTATTTTTAATCTCATCCATCTTGTCTTTCATTCCCATAAGGTCTATTTCTTTTCTTTGCAGGCTTTCAAATTGTTCTTTATGCTCTCCTAGTGTCTTTATTAATATTCTTTATTTCCTTAGTCATAGTTTCATTAAATTCTTTGAAGTGATTTAGGAGAGTTGTGTGATTATCACTGATTAATTGTCTTAAATCCTGTATCTCTTCAGGTTATTTGATTTGTTTTTTTTTTTTTTTTGGCTGGGCCATCTCTTCCTGTTTCCTAGTATGGCTTGTAATTTTTGCTGCTGTCTAGAATCTGAATATCTTGGTGAATTTACTCTGAGGGCTAATTTCTCTCTCTTGCTTATTGTCTTTTTTTCCACAGCTCTTTGATATTTGGTTCAACTTATTCTCAAGCTTTAAAATTGCCCTGCTTAAGTTTTCACAATCAGGCCAGTGACTCACTAGTGGGGCACAGATTTTCTCCCAGGGGTTGGATACAAAGAGCTGAACAATATTTGTCCGTGAAATTTCTAGACTGGCCAGCAGATGGTGCTTGTCAGCGCACCTTTCCACAGTGGTGTTTCAGTCTTGACTTTCCTGTGTTCTGTGTTGAATCCAGATTGGAGATTCAAATTGGGCTCTGCTGGCCAAATTCATTGAAGTAAAACACCCCGACCTCCCTTCCCTTTTCCCTTGAAACAGCTGACAGGGAGGAAGATGTCTGTTCCCTTCTCAGGTGGCTGGAGTGTGTCAGGAGTTATACCCCAACTTAATATACTGGGGGTGGAGATGGGGATCCCTTCCCAGCGACCACCATGGCTTGGTAACTCATGTTTCTCAATTCAGCTTCTTCGTCTCCCTGTCCCTCACCCTCCTGGAAGTTGTATAGCACTGTCCTGGTTAGCTGACCCCCAAAGTACATCCCTCAGACGGCTTTTGGCTCTTTCTCCGTTGTTTTTGTGAGAGCATTCAACTCTGCCTGTTCGTTTGTCGCCATCTTCCCACAATCCTCCTTTGACAGATTTTTTAAAATATATTTTGTCCAGACTTTATAATTAGTACTATCTGGAGTGTTAGTCCACTATAAACTACTCTACCATTCTCAGAAGCAGAACTCTCTTTAAAGTAAACTTTTTACTGAATTATAAAATACATACATAAATGTGTATAAATCATAAATACAGAATTTTCACAAAGTAACCATACCATGTAACTAATACCAGGTGAAGAAATAAAACATTACCAGCACTCCACTCAGCCTCTCTCTTTCACCCTTCTAATAATTACTACGCTGCCAAGGTATTCTAATATCATGTACAGTTTTGCTTATTATAGGAACAGACCTATAAATTTTATATAAATGAATTATACAGTATATAATCTTTCACATCTGGCTTTATTTTTCTTAACAATATGTTTTTGAGATACATCAATATTGTTGCATATAATTGGAGTTAATTTCTTTTCATTGCCATATAGTATTCCTTTCTATAAATATACATTTTTTATGTATTCTATATTTGATTATTAGTTTGCTTTCAAATTTTGGCTATTACTAAGAGTGATGCTATGAACATTCTTGTACTTGCCTTTTAAAAGCATATGTATTTATTTTTGCTAGAAATATACCTGGAAGTGGAATAGATAAGTGATAATCTGCACACATTCAATTATAGTAGATATTCTTAGGGTTTTCCAAAGTTATATCAATTTATACTTCTTACATTAGTGAATGAGGGTCCAGTTTCTCCACATCTTTGTCTATACTTGGTATTTTGTGCTTTTCATCATAGCTATTCTTATGGGTGTAGAGTGTTTCCTTTGTGTTTTTACTTTGCATTTCTCTAAACTTTTCGTAGATTAATTTGCTAGTTGAGTATCCTCTTTTATGAATTGTCTTGTCAAATTTCTTGCCTGTTTTTCTTTGGGGTTGTCTTTTTCTTATTAATTTATAAAAGTTTTTTTTTTCTTTTTCTTAATCATAGATTTGAGTTCTTTGTTAGATATATGTGTTGAACATGTATTTTACTCCCTGACTTGCCTTTTCACTATTTAATGGGGTCTTTTGAACAACAGAACTTAATGAATTCATTTTCAGTTTTGGTCTTTAATGTTAGTGTTTTTTGCTGTGTTCTGCTTTTAAAATCTTTCCTTCTTCAAGGTAATAACATATGCTCCTATGTTTTTTCTAGAATATTGTTTTACTCATCTTATTAAATCCACAATCCATTCAGGATTGATTTTTGTATATAGTGTGGGATAAGGATCAAAATTCATTCTTAATGCTACATATGTCCATTTGATACAACACATTTATTTAAAAAGGCTATATACATATGGTTAAATTTCTGAACTCTATTCTGTTCAATTGGGCTATTTTTTCTAATCTTGTGCCAATGCCAAATTATCTTAATTCTGTAGCTGTAGAAGAAATTATGTGATCTAGTAGTTTATTCATCTAGCTTTGTTGTTCTACTTAAAAATTATTGTTAATATTCTTAAACTTTTGTAGTTTTGAATAAATTGAGTATTAAATAATCAATTTCTACAAATATCCTTCTGGAATTTTGGTTGAAATTACATTGATTAATTTGAGGATAAATGAAATATCCTCATGTAGTGGGAAACATACATTATATAAATCCAGTATATCTCTCTATGTTATTTTAATAGATTTCAATGTAGAAATTTTGTATCTTTATTAGATTTATCTCTAGAAATTTGATTTATATTGATGCTGATATTTAGAAACAAAAATTTGGTAATTTGATCTCTAAACAAAAAGCTACTAATATTAATAAATATCATGTAATATTTTGAAATTTTATATACAATATTATGTCATTTGTGAATAATACAATTTCCTTTCTTCTTTTGAAATTGATATATACCTTGCTTTTCTTTTTCATACTTACTATATTGGCTATGTCCTGTAGTACGAAGTGCTGAGTAGAAGTGAAATTACTAAATAGGCCTTCATTTTTTATTCTGCCCACTCCTTAAGAAAAGCTTTAAATGTTTCTCCATTATATTTGAAGTTTGCTGAGGATTTCTGTGATATTCTACAAAATTCAGGAAGATCTCTTTTATTCATAGTTTGATGAGAATTTTTAAACATGGATGCATATTGAAATGTATTAATTGCTTTTTCTTTATATATAGTTATAATCATTTGCTAATTCTCTTTTATGCTAGTAATGTGGTAGATTATATCTATTTCCAATGTTAAAATATTCCTGGAATAAACTCTGTTAACTCATGGTGCATTACCATTTTCTGTATTTGTGGATTCAATTTGCACTCATTCTTCATAGAAATTTTACATCTTTTTAAAGAGAGTGATAAAGATTGTCCTTTATTTTACTTTTTTGTAAGATGTTTGTCAGGTTTTGTCATCAATGATATCGTAGCTTCATAAAAAGTGGTAGGAAATATTTCTTTTTCTATTTGCTCTCTTTTATTTTTCTTTCTTGTAATATCTTTGTTGGGTTTTGGTACCAATGTTATAAAAAGTGTTTGGTATTATTTCCTCATTTTCTATTGTCTGGAATAGGTTGCACATTATTGGTATTATTTCTTCTTTATATATTTAGAAGGATTCACAATTAAAGTCATCAGAGTTAGCAAATTTTTGTTATAAGATTTAAATTACAATTTCAATTTCTCTACTAGATTTAAAACTTGATTCAGCTTTATAAAGTTGGGTTTTTCTTGAAATTTCAACATTTTGCCTAATATTTTCATTTTATTTGCATAAACTGTGCATAATAATGCCTTATCTATTTAATGTATATTGGATGTGTAATGATATTCTCCTTTTCCTGATATTGGTAATTCTTTTTTTTTTTAATTGGCCAGACTTGTAAATGATCTATCAACTTTATTAGTCTTTTCAGATAAACAACTTTTTGTGATGTTTACTTACTAGATTGTTTGTTTTCTTTTCTGTTTTTTCTATTCTTATTCATATTCCTTTCATCTCTTCTGCTTTCTTTAGATTTATTATTTTTTCCTCACTAATTCAGAAGGATATTTACATAATTTTTATATATATTTTTTTCTGTCCATCAGAAATGTATTTTTTTTTTTATTTTAAAGAAGCTTTAGATTACAGAAATGTTACATTAAAAAATGGGAAATTCCCATATACCCTGCACTTTCTCCCTCCCAGCTTACCCCCATTAACAACATATTTCATTAGTGTGGTACATTTGTTACAATTGATGAACACATATTGAAGCATTGCTACTAACCATGGACTATAGTTCACATTATAGTTTACAGTTTGCACCACAAAATTTTATAGGTTTAGACAATATGTATAATGGACTGTACTTATCATTACAGTGTCATTCAGGACAATTCCAATGTCCCAAAAATGCCCCATGTTACACCTATTCTTCCCTCTCTCTCCCCTTAGAACTCTAGTGACCACTGCCTTTCTATCAATGTTACCAGTTCTTCTATTGCTAGAATAATAATAAGTCTATTTTATTCCATGGTTGCATACTCCCTTATGTTTGTTTATTCCTCAATGTTGAGGATTTGGGGATGGTGAGACCTGCTTCATTTCTGAATGAGAAAGGGATTCGATACCATGAGGCAGATAAGTAGAAATGTTTTACTTGCAGTTGTAGATACTCTGTTTTTTGGGATGGCTGTTGTCCATCAGCATCCTTTTTTGTTGTCCTGGGCAAGTCCAATAAACTGGATAGTAGGTGTTGGAACTCTGCTATGATTCAGGCTCAACCAGTATGTGACCAGATAGAAGATTTAAGTCTCTGGGACATATATTTAGTACATCAGTGTAGTGCTACTTATAAGCTCAAATAAAAGGGGAGAAGAGTCATGTGTACAGAAATTATGAAAGAGTCTAACTTTTTTACATTGGGGAGCATATATTCCAAGTAAGGCCCGTTGACAGGGTACAAAATTCCAGAAATTGTCTTCCCTGCCTACAGTGTCTAGATGTCCCTTGGGCCATCAGGAACCCCACTGTTGGAGGCACTGTGTACTGTGCCAGTCAATGAGATCCTGCTGAGTGTAAGCTCTGGAATGACTTCCCAACTAACTTTGAAATCTCTTAGCCATAAAAATTCATTTGTATTTAATATTTCCCCCCTCTGGTCAAGGTCTTTTCCCAAATGCATCACTAGTTGGTACTTGGTAATAATCCCTCGGTGCCAGGGAGGCTTATTCCTGGGAGTCATGTCATGTGCCAAGGGGATGGTTGTGCATTTATGTGCTGAGTTTGGCTTAGAGAGAGGCCACATTTGGCAAGGAGGTTTTCAGGCAGTAACACTTAGGAAATATATAATACTAGGCTAAGTTGCAGTTTCACAAGAAAAGGTTCATAAGTACAACCATCAATATCAAGGGCCTGGCATAATGATCTGTCCTCCTTTACTAGGCACTGCCCATGTACTCAGGGGATTCTTGCCATTCTAGTAGAGAATGTAGCAGGTCCCACCAGGATAGGAATTCAATATTTTTTCAGTTATTGTGTGGATTTCCATCCACCAATACAATGCCCCGTGACCACTTGAACATATTCGTATGCATAGAGGCATCCCCAGGTCCACTCATCCCCACATATCTCCCCATCACTGACACCCTGCACCAGTGATCCTCCACTGCCACATTTGTGACCCTCCCATGATCTAAAACCTCCCCAAAAGCAAAGCCAAAAAAAGAAACAAATAAAAATAAGAATATAAAACAACAATAATAAATAACAAATAAAATATAAAAATAAATAAATAAATATATATATTTTTCATTGTGTCTTTCATCACCATAAGATTAGTTATCTTTTATGTACAGAGACAATTTCTTCCATATGTTCCCCCAGTGTCTTATATTTTTTGCTTTATGTTTAAAGAAACTTTAGGGAGGGGGAGGGAGTGGGGCATATGGGAATCCTCTATATTTTTTTTTGTAACACGTATGTAATCTAAAACGTCTTTAAAAATATAAAAATATTTTTTAAAAAAGAAGCTTTAGGTTACAGAAAAGTCACATAAAATATATAGGGGATTCCCATACCCATCCTCCTCTTTCTCTCCCACTCTACCCTATTAATAACATTTTACATGTTTATGATACATTTATTACAATTGATGTAGAAATATTGAAGCATTGCTAGTAACTATGGTCAATGGTTTACATTATGGTTTACATTTTGCACTGTACACTTTTATAGGCCCCTACCATATTTGCCAAAAGAACATTCCCATTCCCACCATTGTAGTTTAAACCACAGACCTACAAATGCCCTGAGTTCACCTGCTTCTTCCTCCAGCTCTCCCCCCATTTCTATCAATAGTCCAACCCAATCCCCCACCCTACTCCCCCTCACATTCCAACACCATCAACCCCAATCATATCATGGCACCACTATCACCCCCATCCACTGTCCATCCATCCTCTTCCACCTTATCATAAAATTTTCACATATTGAGCATCAGCCACCACCCTCTACTCCCTTTCTGTCTCCTGATAACCTGTCTTCCAGACTCTAGTTCTATAAATCTGCTCAATTTGTGTAAGTCATATTAGTGAGGTCCTATAATAATTGTCCTTCAGTGACTGGCTTACTTCACTCAGCATAAGGTCTTCAAGTTTCATGCTGATTATTCCATGTGTTAATACTGCATTCCTTTGTACAATTGAGTAATAGTCCATTGTATGTATATACCACACATTGCTTATCCATGCATCTGTTCATGGACACTTGGGTTGCTTCAAACTATTGGCAAGTGTGAATAATGCCACTGTGAACATTGGTGTGCATATATCTGTTTATGTCCCTGCTTTCAATTCTTCTGGGTATATAATCAGCAGTAGGATTGCTGAATCATAGGGAAGTTTTCCACAATGGCTGCACCATTCTACTTTCCCACCAGCAGTGGGATGAGTGTTCCCTTTCTTCCACATCCTCTCCAACACTTTTAGTTCTCTGTTTTTTAATAGCCACCAGTCTAATAGGTATAACATATCTCATTGTACTTTTAATTTGCCTTTCCCTAATAGCTATTGATGATGATCATATTTTCATGTGCTTTTAGCCATTTAAATTTCTTCTTTGGAGAAGTGTCTATTCAAATCTGTTCCCTATTTTTTTAATGGGTTGTTTGTTTTTTTATTTTCAAGATGTAGGATTTCTTTATATGTGCTTGATATTAAGCCCTTATCAATAAATATTTTCTTCCATTGAGTAGACTGCCTTTTCACTTTTTTAATTTTGAGGAGGTCCCATTTATCTATTTTATCTTTTGTTGTTCACACTTTGGGTGTAAAGTTTATAAAAACCATTTCCTGCTACAAGATCTCATAGATGCTTCCCTACATTATCTTCCAGGAGATTTATGGTCTTCGCTCTTATATTTAGGTATTTGATCCATCTTGAGTTAATTTTTGTATAGGGCATGAGATGGTGATCCTCTCTTATTCCTTTGGATATGGATATCCAGTTCTCCAAGCACCATTTGTTGTAGAGGCTATTCTGTCCCAGTTGAGTGGGCTTGGTGGCCTTGTTGAATATCAGTTGACTGTATATTTGAGGATCTATATCAAGACTCTCAATTAGGTTCCATTGATCAATATGTCTATCCTTATGCCAATACTATGCAGTTTTGACCACTGTAACTTTGTATTATGCTTTAAAGTCATGTAGCGTGATTCCCAATTTGTTTTTCTTTTTCAATATGTTTTTCACTAATCAGGGCCCCTTGCTCTTCCAAATAAATTTCATAATTGGCTTTTGCAATTTAGTTAAAATGCTGTATTCATTTTTATTGGGATTATGTTAAATCTGTAAATCCATTTGAGTAGGACAGAGCTCTTAATGATGTTTAATCTTCCAATCCATGAACATCAAATAGTCTTCCATTTATTTAGGTCTTTGATTTCCTTTAACAATGTTTACATAGTTTTCTGTGTACAAGTCCTTTACATCTTTAGTCAAGTTTATTTCTAGTTATTTGCTTCTTTTAGTTGCTATTGTAAATATAAATATTTTCTTGATTTCCTCCTCAGATTGCTCATTATGGGTGTACATAAATGCTACTGATTTTTGCTTGTTGATCTTATATCCTGCCACTTTACTGAACTGGTTTATCAGCTCTAGAAGTTTTGTTGTAGATTTCTCAGAGCTTTCTATATAGAATCATGTCATCTGCAAATAGTGAAATTTTTACTTCTTCCTTTCCAGTTTGGATGCCTTTTATGTTTTTTGTTGTCTAAGTGCTCAAGCAAGTACTTCTAACACAATGTTAAATAAGAGCATTGACAGTGGACTCCTTTGTCTTGTTCCAGATCTTAGCAGGAAAGCCTTTAGCATTTCACCATTGAATATGACGTTAGCTGTGGGTTTTTCATATATACCCTTTATCATGTTGAGGAAGAAACCTTTTATTCCTATCTTTTTTTAAATAACAAATCAATTTTATTGATACATATTTATAAAGCATAAACCCATCCAAAGTGTACAATCAATGGTATTCAGTGTAATTGCATAGTTGTGCATTCATCACGCCCGTCATTTTAGAGCTTCATTATTCCACTAATAATAATAATAATAAACAAAACCCAACTAAACAAACAAAACTCATCACCTCTCAATCTTTCTATGCTTCCCCTGCTGTACATAGCTGCTATTCTGTTTTCTTCTCTCTAGTTTATTTGTATTTAAACTTTATAAAAACAGTCTTATATATGCAATATCAGCCATATTTGTATTTTACATGAGGTTTCACTATGTTATACAGCCCTATGTTACATGCTTTTGGCTTTCCTTCTAATAATATAAGTCTTTTTATTAAGAAAGGATACTGTATTTAGTCAAATGCTTTTTCTGTATCAATAGAGATGATGATGTGATTTTTTTTTCTTTTGATCTGTTAATGTGATGTGTTTCACTGACTGATTTTCTTATATTGAACCATCTTTGCATACCAGGGATGAAACCGACTTGTCATGGTGTATGATTAGTTTGATGTTTTGTTGAATACGATTAGCAAGTATTTTATTGAGGACTTTAGCATCCAGGTTCATTAGAGAGATTTGCCTGTAGTTTTCTTTTCATGTGACGTCTTTATGTGGCTTTGGTGTTAGATAATGTTGGCATCATAGAATGTTCCCTCCACTTCTGTTTTTTGGAAGAGTTTAATCAGAAGTGGTGTTAGTTCTTTCCAAAATGATTGGTAGAATTCACCTGTGAAGCCATCTGTTCCTGGGCTCTTCTTAGTTGGGAGGTTGATGACTAATTCAATCTCGTTACTTGTGATTGGTATGTTGAGTTCATACAAGAAACAATGTATGATTTTTGTGTATTTCTAGGAATTTGTCCATTTCATCTAAGTTATCCATCTTGTTGGCCTACAATTTTTCAAAGTATCCTTTTATGATACTGTATTAGTCAGGGTACTCTTGGGAAACAGAATCAACAGGAGATATCTGTCAATAATATGAGATTTTAAAAGAGTCTCTCATGCGACCATGGGGATGCACAAGTCCAGGTTCTGCAGGCAGGCTGCAAACCAGGGGCTCTGATGAAATTCTGATGAAAGGTCCTTGATGAGTTTCTGGGAGAAGTTGCCTGTCCAAGGACGAGCTGGGAAATTCTCTGTGAATGTTGAAATCACTTCCCCTTTTAAGTCATTCAACTGATTGGATAAAAGCGTCACCCATTGATGATGTAATCTCCCTGATTGATGCAGATGTAATCAGCCATCCATGCAGTAAACTCACTGCTGATCAAAGTCCATAAATGCTCTTGTATTACAATTAGCCCAGTGCTTGCTGGACCTAACAACTGGACACAATTACCTGGCTGAGCTGACACATTAGCCTAACCATTACAGATACCCTTTATTTCTAGGGGATCAGTGGTGATATCCTCTCCCTTATTTTTTATTTTATGCATTTGCATCTTCTCTCTTTTTCTTTTTTTAGTCTAGCTAAGGTTTTTTCAATTTTATTATTATTCTCATAAAAACAGCTTTTGCTTTTGTTAATTTTTTTCAAGTATTTTTTTATCCTCAATTTCATTTAGCTCTGTTCTAATCTTTATTTCCTTCTTTCTGCTTGCTTTGAGATTAGTTTGTTTTTCTTTTTCTAGTTGTCAGGTGTGCAGTTAGGTCTTTGATTTTAGCTCTTTCTTCTTTTTTAATATAGGTACTTATGGATATAAATTTCCCTCCTAGCACTGCTTTTGCTGCATCCTGTAGGTTCTGATATGTTATGTCCTCTTTTTCATTTGTTTAAAGGTAGCTACTGATTTCTTTTGCAATTTCCTCCTTGACCCACTGATTGTCTAAGAGTGTGTTGTTTAACTTCCATATCTTTGTGCCTATTCTGGTTCTCTGTCCCTTACTGATTTCCTGCTTTATTCCATTGTGTCAGAGAAATTACTTTGTATAATTTCAATCTTTCTGAATTCATTGAGAGTTGTTCTATGACCTAGTATGTGGCCTATCCTGGAGAATGATCCATGTTAGCTTGAGAAGAATGTGTATCCCACTATATTTGGGTGTAATGTTCTGTATATGTCTTTATGTCTAAATCCTCTAACGTATTTTTCAAGGTCTCTGTTTCTTTATTGACCCTCTGTCAAGATGTTCTGTCTAATGGTGATAATGGTATATTAAAGTCCCCCATTATAATTGTAAAAGCATCTATTTCTCCACTTAGTTATTCCAGTTTTTGCCTCATGTGTTTTGGGGCACCCTGGTTAGGTACATAAATGTTTATGATTGTTCTTTCTTCTTGATAGATTACCCCTTTTAGTACTATATAGTGTCCTCTGTCTCTTACAACAGTTTTGCATTTCAAGTCTGTTTTGTCCGATATTAGTACTCTTGCTCTTTTTTGGTCATTGTTTGCATGTAAAATTGTTTTCAAACCATTCACTTGCAACCTCCCTGCGTCCCTGTGTCTAAGGTGAGTTTCTTGTAAACAGCATATAGATGGGTCATATTTCCTTATCCATTCTGCCAATCTGTGTCTCTTGATTGGATAGTTTAATCCATTAACTTTCAATGTTATTACTCTCAAGGCATTACTTACATTAGCCATATTTTCTTTAGGTTTATATATGTCATATGTTGTTTTTATTTATCTTTTTAGTTATTCTTACTAATAATCTTCCTTTTTATACTCCCCCTCCAATCCACTCTCTCCTGTTTTTTCCTTTCAACCTGCAGAACTTCCTTTAATATATTAAGGACTTATTTCTTGTTGACAAGCTCTCTTAATTTTTGTTTATCTGTGGATATTTTGAACTCTCCCTCATTTTTGAACACCAGCTTTGCTGGATATAGAATTCTTGGCTGACAGTTTTTTTTTTTTTTCTTTTAACACCTTAACTATGTCATACCACTAACTCATCTCCTCCATGGTTACAGATGAGAAATCAGCAGTTAATTTTATTGAGCCTCCCTTGTATATGATGAATATCTTTTCTCTTACTTCTTTTGGTATTCTTTCTTTGTCTTGAGCATTTGACAATTTGCTCAGTATATATCTCAAGGTAGAACTGTGAGAATTTATGATGTTTGGAGTGCATTGTGCTTCCTCAACATGTACATCCATGTCCCTCAAAAGAATTAGGAAATTTTCAGCCATTATTTCCTCCAACATTCCTTCCCCTTTTCCCTTCTCTTCTCCCTCTGGGATTCCTATCATGCGAATATTTGTGGATTTCACAATTCAGTTATCCAAGTCCTTCCTGAATTTTTTCTGTTTTTTTTTTTTATCTATCTGTTCTACTGTCTGTCTGATTTCAGATGTGCTATCCTCGACATCACTAATTCTTTCCTCTGCCTGTTTAAATCTGCTGTTATATGCTTCCAGCATATTTTTGATTTCTTGCATTGTGCCATTCATCACCATCAAAGCCATTATCTTTTATGAATATTTATGACTTCTTCAGTATGTTCCCGCAGTGTCTTCTTAATATCCTTTATCTCTTCCTTCACTTCATTAAGATGATTCATGATATTTGTTTGGATATCCTTGATTGGTTGTTCCATGTTCTGCATCTGCTTCTCTTTTTTAGTTTGTTTATTAGACTGGGCTCTGTCTTCCTGTTTCTTACTATGGCTTATAATATTTTGTTGGTGTCTAGGCATCTGTTTATCTTGATCAGGTTATTCAGATGGTTATCTTCTCTTTCTACTCTAGTGTTTTATTTTGTTGTTTTGTCTGAAGCTTCTTTTTTGACACTTGATTACACTTATTCTATATCCTTGTAGCTGTTTGTGATTCCTTGAAAAAATATTAAGACCATAGAAAAGGTAAGAGAGAAGAAGAGAAAAAGAATAATAGTAATAATAAAAAATAGAAAGAAAAGGAACCATAAAAGAGCCAGGAAAATAAATAATAAGAATGAAAATTATTAAAAATGCAAAGGAAAAAGAGTAAAAAATGTGGAATAAAAAATGAAACAAGGGAAAAAAAGAATACAATAAAAGACCAAAAATATGAGAAGAGAAAAAGAAGAGTAAAAAAGAAGGCAAAACAAGAAATGGTGGAATCAAAGAAAAGAAATGGAAGTGAGAAAAATGAAAGAAAGAAAGAAACTAAGGAGGAAAAATGAGGAAAAGAAAAAAGGGAGCAAAGAAACAGAAAAGACAACAGAAAAAAACCACAACAAAGCTATCCTGGAAAAACAGACTTCCCTCTTAGGCCCATAGGAACTGTCACAGGCTGCCAGTACTCATCAATCAATTACCCTGTAGTTTGCTCTCCAGAGGTAAGGTACCCAGTTTTAGCAAGTAAAATAAAGAATAATAAAAATAAAATTAAAAAATGATTAAAATAAATAACAGATCAAAAAGCCTAAAACAAAACAAAATGAAACAAAATCTCAATCTATAAGTTCCCTGTCATACTGTGCCAGCTGGGTGATGGTTCAGTCTGGTGGATCACTCTCTGGATCCCTTCTCTTGGGAGGTACCTGGAATCAAACCAAGGACCTAGTATATGCAAGGCAGGTGTTCCTACACTGAGGTACACCCACTTCAAAGATTAGGCAGGCTTCTGAAAGCTTATCTGGCTCTCCCCACCCCCTTTCCCTCAGGCAAGTTAGCTGTTTGCCAGTTAGGTGCCTGCCTCTTTCTACCTCATTGACCTAGTTCCTCTCTCTCCCAGGGTGATTGGGTGTGACAGTCTGCCTGATCAGATACCCCCTCCCCCCTCCCTGGGGCCACTTCAGTGCTGGCTGGGATCTTTTTTGAGATTTAAAGGGGTCTCAGCTGGCCAAACTTACTGAAGAAAAGCCACTCTCTGCACTCCACCAGATCTCTCTCCTCCCAGGGAAAAGAACGTTCTTTCCCACTCAGTTGGCTATAGTGAGCCAGGGGTTTTACCAAGACTATTCATCTTAAGGGTGGGGTATATGTGCTATTCCCAGCCACAGGGGCGAATAACTCATGGTTTTCATTTGGCCTTTTTGTCTCTCTCTCCTTCTACCTCCTGGATGATGCACAGCACTCTCCTGGTTTGCAGATCCCCAAAGCAGCTCCCTTGGATAGCTTTTTGCCCTTTCTCTCTTGTTTTTGTAACAGACTTGAGCCCTGCCTACTTCTACATATATATATATATATATATAAAAAATATATATATATATGTTTTTTTTTTTTTTTTTTTTTAAGGAGGTACTGGAGATTGAACCAGGGTTCTTGTACTTGGGAGGAAGGCACCCAACCACTGGGCTACATCTGCTCCCTACATAATTTTTAATGTGGTGCTTTTATTCACTTGTAGATTATTTAGCATTGTATTGTTTAATTTCTGAACTATCATGATTTTTTGAGTTTTTATTTTTTAATGGATTTCTAGATTAATGCTTTTCTTGTCAGAGAAAATTCACTGAATAATATTTTTTTGAAGAGGGAAGAAGAATGAAAAGTATGTTTGATTACCAGAAAGGAGGAATATGACAAGACGGCTGATATTTATTAATGTCCCTTATCTCTTCTTCCAGCACCATAACTTTCCTTATAATTGAGTTTGGCCATGTGACAAAGTTTTGGCCAACAGAATTTGGATGGAAATGATGTGAGCTACGTCCAGGCCTGGCCTTTTTAAATGCCCATGTGTTACCTCTGTTTCTCCTTCCATTGGTTAGGTGGAAAGGACTTCAGGAACTAGAGAAGGTTAGAGCCATAAGGTAGAAGGAATCTGGACCATTGAATGACTGTGGGGAGTAGAAGCTCCCACTGACTCCATTGGACAAGTCACATAAGCAAGAGAGACTTTTTAAAAAACCATTTAAAATCATATTTTGGCCTTTCCCCCCCTTTTATTAGATAATTTGTAGGTTTACAAAACAATCATGCATAAAATAAAGTAATCCCATATATCACCTTACCACGAATACCTTGCAATTTTGTGGAACATTTGTTATAATTGATGATAGCAACTTTTTATAATTGTACTATTAATTAAATTCCATGGTTTAACTTATACATCACTGTTTATATAGTGTCATTCATGGTTTCAAAAAAATATTTATTCTGTTATCATATATACAATCTAGCATTTCCCCTTTTAATCATATTCAGATATTTATTTCAGTGCTGATAATTGCCTTCACAGTGTTGTGCTACCATCACCATCATCCATTTAGCAAAACATTTTCATTATTCCAAATAGGAACCCTGTGCATGGGATCCACACTCCATCCCCTGGTAACCTATATTCTAGATTCTGACTCTTTGATTAGCTTATTCTAATTGTTTCAAATCAGGGAGATCATATAATATTTGTGCTTTAGTGTCTGGCTTATTTCACTAAACATGATGTCTTCAAGGCTCATCCATGTTGTCATATGTATCAGGACTTCATTCCTTTTTATGGCTGAATAATATTCCAATTGTATATATAAACAACATACTTTATTTATACTCTGAATAATTTTGAATCTTTAACATTTGTCGATATTTGCCTTATGGTACTGCATGTGGTCAATTTTTGTAATTATTCTTGAAAGTATATTTATTTTTTCATAGTCAGGTATGTGTTCCACATATGTTGAGTAGGTCATATTTATTAATTTTGTTGTCCATATCTGTCTGCTGATTTTTTGTCTGCTTATTCCATCAATTATTGAGAGAGGTATGTTAAAATCTCCAACTCTGATACGGACTTTCTCTCATTTTTGTTTTGTCAGTATTAGCTTTATATTTTTTGAAGCTATGTTTTTTGTTGCATACAAATTTAGAATTTTTATTTTTCCTAGTAGAGTGACCATTGACCATTTCATCATTACATAATGCCTCACCCCCCTTTCTCTCCAGGAATGCCTTTTGCCTTTAGGTCTCTTTTATTTTATGTTACTATTACTAAAGCTGCTTCTTATGGTTAATGTTCACAGGAAATATCTTTCTCAATCCTTTGACTTTCCACCTCTCTGTGTTCTGATTTTTAGTTTGTCTCTTGTAAATAGTTTACAGTTGGCTTTCTTAAATCTGCTCTGTCAATATTTAGCTTTTAATTGGGATAATTCATACATTTACATTTAATGTAATTACAAAAATTTGGGGTCAATATCTTATAGATTCCTGTTTGTTCTCAGTTCATCACACCTATCTAATGCTCATTTTCTCCTTTCTTGCTTTCCTTTGAAGTAAAAATTTATTGAGTGCCTTTTATGTTCATGGTGCTTGATATTGTGATTGAATTCAAAGATACCTATATTTGGATCACTAGTAAAGCTCCTATTTCACATCCAAGACTGGAAATACATTTTATTTTTTCAAAAATCAAATTTAATCTGATACTGAGGTACCATTTTTCTCACAATGACAAATCTCAGTCATTATTCTCCCTCCTTACCTATTCCTACCTGTTAGCAGAGGTTCTTGGAAATCATAAAAAGGGCAACATTCAGAAAAGATCCACTGATTTCTAATTCTTATTGATCATCACAGCCATGTCTCAGTGTGAAATGGCTCCTTGAAACCAGATTTAAGCATACCAATTTTTGCTAGTACTAGTTACTCTGGTGCCTGTAAACGGTCTGGCCTATGCATCATGGAGCTACTACACCAGGATCCTAAAATCTCTTTGGTCTCTTTAAGAGGGCCAAGAGCCTGGGTCCCTTTTATTACAAGACTCTCTAACCATGGTCTCCTTGCTGATTCGGGGGAATCTTGCCCTTTTGCAATGCTTGTGTTCTCTTTTCTGCCCCTGACATTACCCCTCTCTCCCCTCTCCCTCTCTCGCCTCTCCTCTATCATAATTTCCTTAATAACTCTAGAATTTTGAAAGCAAAGTGTCTACATCTCACTTTGCTTTCCACCCTGAAACATAAATCTCCCTAATTCAAGGAAACACAAAGCTTGCTACGTCTTTAAAATGTGGAAGGGAAAAATACAGAGATAATAAAACGTAATTTATATCCTAGTACATGATCATGCCTTACTTAATATTTGACTGGTTATGATGATTTTATCATATTGTAGGAAGGATATGACTTATATAGGGAAGTTGTAAGCTTTATAGGAGTGGTGTAGAAAGTTAGAGGTATCAGAAAATAATAGGGAAAATGGAAAACTAGAATGGTAAAATCTTAGAGGGTAAATTACTCTATCTGTATGCTTGCATTTAGATTGTATGTGTCTATTAGGCCATAATCATAATAACTTCACTGGTAAATATCACAGTATAATAAAATTCTCTACATCCCCTTATCAAAATTCCTTTCAACAATTTTAGCTTGGAACAAAATATATTCATAGTTTAGAAGCTGCAAAATATAAATAAATAAATAATCACAATATTTATTATTAAAGTCCCTACAATAAAATAACTAATTAATAGCTTCAAACATTTTGATATCTAGGCCTCTTTTTACTCAATATATAATAATGTATTTATTATTATATAATTATAATTGTGAATTTTAATAATAAACAGAAATCTGAAGATTTAGAAAACAAAAGAACTCTATCCTTGACAATAAAACACTCATATTCACCCTCTTATCTCATATTTAAATGATATGTATTAGGTACTTTACAATATAGGTAGGGAAAGAGGAATAATTTGAAAAAAATTAGTGCCTTTTATTCTGTGTTTATTATAGACATGTTTCTTACAGTTTTTAGGAATAGTGTGATATTGTGACTAATAGCATCAAACTCATTAAAAATGTTTTGTTCTGAACCTTGGCAGTGAAAACCCGGACTGCTGAATTAAATCTTATACTTACCTGGAGTTGGTACTGTTTATGTCACTTCCTGTCTTTTTCCCTGGGACATATTTTTCAGACAAATAGTGATAAAATGAAAATCACATGGGACTACATCTGACTTTAAAATTGGTATAATAATATACACGACTTTCAGAAAACCACTTTGGAGTCTGCTGAACAACAGCATTCTTGCAGAATTTTCTCAAATAATATCTTTTGAATGGAAAAGGGCATAGTAAACTTAGCAAGATTGGTTTAACCTATAATTAAACCATAATATCCAGATCATTCAAGATTTAAAAGGTCATTAAATTATACTTTACCTTTATGTTCTTGGAAAAGTGAAATGTATTATGTTATCAATATGGTGCATTTACAAACTTTTACTATAAACATATTTTTACATCTGGAAATACATTCCTAAGTGTAGGGTTTCATGATTCAGCATTTACCTTTAAAGAATATAAACAGCTGAATGACATAAGTTAGGAAGATCATAATGGAAATATTTATTTTACTACATATCCATTCTAAAAATCTAGGTTTTGAACATGTTATATTAGAATATAATTTGAGTATTTAGGGAAATCTGTATGAATATGAATATGAATATTAACATGGAATGTTTCCTAAATCTTTTAATAAAAAGGCAGTTTTGATACAAGGATGTCTACAAAGGATTTTTAAACTACTGAAATCCAGAGAATAAATATTTTTGAAAAACTTTTAAAAGTTCATTGTTTCACCATATTACATACCATTTCAATACAGATATTTACTTAGAGTTACAATTATGTTCAATGCTTTTGCTTTAAGAAATAGTTTGTTATATAACAATTTGTTGGTATCACAATTTAAAATTATATACATTTTGGCTATTAAATCCATTTTAAGCGACAATGTTGTAAGCTAAGTTTGAGGCTTGATAACTAGGGTGATAGTAGGTATTGGTCAAACATGACAGAATAGTGTTAAGTGTTGGTTCGATTTTTTTTTTTTTTTCCTTTTCCTTTTTTTTTTTTTTTTTTTTTTTGGTTCGATTTTTTAAATCTTGTTCAACTACATTCACTTCTCTTTAATTTGTGAAAATAAGTCCTGGATAAAATGTTACTATACATATAAAATTATTCTCAACTATACTGATTTTTTTTCTGTTCTAATTTCCATAATTTATACAAATGTTCTTAAGAAATTCCTATAATGTGGCCAGAATAAAGTTCTTAAGTTTCTCTAAATACTCTGTTATAAGTCCACCACTGTGTAGATTACTTAATAGGAAAGTTCAATCATGTGAAAAAAATGTCTTACATACTACTTCTTCAATTGTTAAATGAAATTCAGGATCATGTTGTTCAAATTTTAAATCTTTTAAATTAAACAGTAGAAACCAAGCTTCTATAATATCCTTGAACTTTTGATTTTGATTTCTTATGTTTTATTATCTTTTGGCTCACATAAACATCAGGATAAACATTTATGGTTTTCCAGGTATTAGGGCTCCTTTCACTACTCTGCTATTTTTGTGGCATGATAGTTCACACATTCCCTTAAATTTCTAATGTATTCACAGATGATAATTTACTTATACTTCAATGTGAAAACAACCAATTAATATTTTTGTACCTTTTAAAACTTTGTTGAAATTTATACATAGTAAAATCTCACTAATTTGTATTCTGTTAATTTACTTAGGATAATTTCTAAATGATGTATGTATATTTATCAAGTGAGAATATCAAAGTAACTTGTTCCTTGTAAATTTTCAATTTTTCTTTCCCTAAAAAGGAATCAATTTTAAAATATGCTTTTACCCACCAGAAATCAGGAATTCCAAAATTAATGATGTTTTTTCAACAATTCCTTCTATTTATTTTCACTTGCTAGTTGGATCATGCATGCTAAATTTCTGTGACAATTATCTCTTGCAAGTCATGGTATTTTATATCATTGTGTATTATAAAGTAGAATTGATAAACATTAGTTTATGGGTGGGTCTATTATTAATTTTTTAAAATTTTATATACCTTCTCTACTCATTTCTGCTCCTCCCTAAGCCTACAATTGTCACAATGAATCAAAGTTTCATTTCATAGTTTGAAATTTTCTAGTTCAAATATAATCTGTCTTATTTTTTATTTTTTTCTGAATTACTATAGTCTTCTATACTTTCAAATAAAATGCTAAACTACAGTCTGTGTTGTAAATCAGAAATTAGATTTTTAACATCCGTATTACATCTAAAGATTTTTAAATGTATTTGTGACACCACTTTACATTTTTTTTTCCAGATAAAGGCTTATGTTCATGCAATTCAGGTAAATTTTAGCATGCACTATGTTTAATGCATGTATTCATATGCAGAGTTTAATTGGTTTTGTTTTGAGCTTTGTCTGGTTATTGTGCATATGTTAAATTCCTAAACAAAGTTTCTCCCTCTAGAACTCCATATTTACATCTTTATTATTTCAGTATAAAAAAACTATTTGTTGAAATACAGCAATTTATTATTTCAGTGTGTCTAATATTGTCTCCTTTACTATAGTACTATTTTGTCAATGAAATATGTTTTAATATATGCTGTAGTATGTATACAGCTTCAGAAATTTGAATTTACATGGGTATAATTTACAAAGTTGTTGACTTATGGAGGATTAATGTTAAAAATCCTAAACATATTGAATTAAAACAAAATTAGATCTTCAATGTTTGCTGTAGCTTTCATTATTTTTAGCTATTTTTTTTAAATTTTTCCAAGGAACACTGAATAGATTTAATTTTATTACCCTAATGCACAGAGTATATGTCATGATATTCTAAGTTGATGTTAAATATTTTAACTGGCTATATGGGCTTTCATTGGTTTTAACAATTTTAGTTGAAAAGTATTTAAATATGTTTAGTATGATTAACTTTTATATTGTATAAAAATTGACCTGTTAATAGGATTAAGAAGTAATTATAAAAAGCCTTAGGGGGGGAGCAAAAATGGCTCAAGTGGTTGAGCACTCACCTCCCACACAGAAGGTCCTGGATTTGGTTCCTGGTGCCTCCTCAAGAAGACAAGCAGACAACAAGAAGACAGAGGAAGAAGCCATCCGGTGGTGGTGGGGGAGGAGGGGGGAATAAAAATACATTTAAAAAAAAAAGCCTTAGGAATGGCTCACTAAAGTTTAATATCCATCAAAGTAGACTACTGCTTCCATCCAAAATGGATTAACAGGGACTGGAATTATCTCCCTACTTCAAGCAACAGAGAATGGACAAAATTGTTTGCAAGACACAGGGCATAAGTCAATTAAAAACAGTAATTTCGGGGTCAGATGTAGCTCAACTGGTTGGGCGTCCCTCTCCCATATGGAGGGACCCGGGTTCGATCCCCGGGACCTCCCGGTAAAAAAAAAAAAAACAACACAGTAATTTCTGAAGGGAAACAAGCTGAGCCCTAAAATTGTCCTAGGCACCCACCTTAAGAGAACTTCCAGGCCACAAACAGGGAAGGATAATCCAGATGGGGTACAATGAACTCCCTTAGTTAAAGCTGGACAATATTCGGGGAGACCAAAGAGGCTAGAGTTCCTAGAACAGAGGAAAGGAGATAGCTGCACAAAGAGAGAATTCCAAAGATCTGCAGAGGGTCCGTTTTGAGTATTCAGCTGAATATTGATCAGCGCATGCATGTGAGGAATCTACCCAAGTCTGAGGAAAGAAACACCCAAAAGGATTTGAGCTGTCTCACAACATTGCCTGTTCTCTTCACCAAGACTGGAAACCTCAAGATTCATGGGGCATTGGGTTGAATGAACTGAAGAATCTTGCCTTTGTAGAGGGGAATAATTAGCCCTTAGACTGAGCACTGTACCACATAAAAATTCTTAAATGCAAGAACTGAAAGTATCAAAATGTTGCTAAGTTACACTACTGGATGCAAAATGAAGCTCAAGAATATAGGAATACAAAAATATTCAACATCAACAATGTCAAATTCATAATGCCTGGCATTGATAAAAATTTAATAGGCATGTAAAGAAACAAAACAAAAAATATTATCCATATAGAGGAGATAAATCAATCAAAATCAAACCAAAACTGTCAAAATTATTATATTAGTATACAAAGATATTAAAATAGTTATTATATGTGTATTCTATATGTTCAAATTGTTAAGAAGACACATGGAAGCTATCAGAGGACCCAAATCGAACATACAGAGGTGAAAACTACAATTTCCAAAATGAGAAATATACTGAATGGGATTAGCAACAGAATAGGCATTGCAGAGATAGTGGACTTGAAGATGTAAATGGAAACTATTCAAAATGAAGCAAAGTAGAAAAAAGTGTGTGTGTGTCTGTCTGTATGTATGTTTATGTCTGTATAAAGATAGAGCATCCATGACCTGTGGAAAAACTTCAAGCAACCTAACATATAGGTTAATTGAAATCCCTGCAGGAGAAGATGTGTGAAGGGACAAGAATATTTGAAGAAATATTATTTCATCATCCAAATTTGATGAAAACTACAAACCTGCAAATCTAGGAAACTCAATGAACTCCAAGCACCAGAAATATGAATACAAGGCGAATCTTAAAAGCGTCTATAGAAAACAGTTGCAGTACATACTGAGAAATAAAGATACAGATGACCTTAAATCTTTTATTAGAGACAATGCAAATAAAGAAAAAATGTTAATCTAGAATTCTATGCCTAGTCTTTCAAAAATGAAGGCAAATAAAGACTTTTTCAGACATACAAATCCCAAAAGAACTTATTACCAGGAGACTTGCACTTCAACAAATGTTAAAGGAAGTCATTCAGGCAGAAGATGGAAATATAGAGAAAAGGTCTATACAGAGTAATGGAGAGCACTCGAAATGGAAACAGAAACAGCATGGATAATGTGTAAGATTTTTCTCATTTTAAATATAAATGACTTAAAACAAAAATAACAATGTGTAGTATAGGGTTTAAACATTTGCAAAAGTAAAATATATGACAACAGCACAAAGGTAAGGCAGGGATTAATTGAAGTATATGATTGTAATATTTTTATACTATATGAATCACTTGAAAGAAGATAAGTTAAAGATGTATACTGTAAACCCTAAAACAACCACTAACACAACAAAGATTTATAGCTAATAAGCCAACAGAAAAGATAAAATGCAATCATAAAAATATTCATTTGATCCCAAAGAAGACAAAGAAAGAGGAAAAATGAAAAAAAAAGGGGGGGGGGGCAAATGTAAACAAGTATCAAATTGATAGATGTAAACCAACCAAATCAAAGACCACATTAAAAGTAAATTTTAGGAAGTGTATGTAGCTCAAGTGGTTGAGTGCCTGCTTCCCATGTACAAGGTCCTGGGTTTGGTCCCTAGTATCTTCTAAAACAAACAAACAAACAAATGGAAAAACCATGGAGAGAGGGTGTAGCCCAGTGGTTGAGTGCCTTTTTCCCAGGTACAAGGTCATGGGTTCAATTCCTGGTACCTCCTAAAAAAATAAAGATAAAATTTTTTTAAAATGTAAGTTGTTTGAGTGTCTCAATTAAAAAGCAGAGGTTATCAGATTGTATTTAAAAAGCAAAAATCAGCTATATATTGCCCACAAGAAACCTACTTTAAATGTGAAAACACGTTAGTTTAAAGTAAAAGAATGAAAAAATATATATCATACTAACCCAATCAAAAGAAAGCTGGATGACTTTATTAATATCAAGGTAGATGTCACAGCAAAGAATATTACTAGGGACAAAGAAGGTCATTTCATAATAATAAAGCAGTAAATTGATCAAGAGTACATAACAATCTTAAACATGTAGGCATCTGATATGTGAGCTTCAAATTACATGAAGAAAATTTATAGAGTTATTGTCAAACTGGATTAAGGAAAAACAAACCAAAATCATCTAAATGAATTTTATAAGAGACACATTGTAGATTCAAAAACACAAATAGTTTTAAAGTGAAAAGATGGAAAAAGATATACCATGCAAACATTAACCAAAAAAGAGCTGCAGTGGCTCTACTAATATTATACAAAATAATCTATCAGACAATTCTATTACAAATGATAAAAAGGACATTTTTTTATGTTAAAATGCTCAGTTCATTAAGAGGATATAACAATGATAAACATAAACACACCTAATAACAACCAAGCCTTGAAGTACATGAAGCAAAAACTGACAGCATTGGAGGGAGAAATAGACATTTCAACAATAATAGTTGTGTACTTTAATATATACTTTCAATAAAAGTTGCTGTCAACTAAGCAGAAAATCAGCAAGGGTATAAGAAGACTTGAACAACAGTATCAACGAACTTGACTGAACTGATATCTATAGACATGCCATCCAACAACAGGACAATACCCATTCCTTTCAAGAACACATGCAACATTCTCTAGGATAATATCATATGCCCAGCCATAAAAAAAGTTGAAGAAAATTTTAAAGAATTGAAATCATACAAGGTCTGCACTCTGACCACAATGGATTTGAATTAGAATATGACAATGGGTAGAAATTTGGAAAATCCACAGATATATAGAAATTAAACACCATGTAAATAATCCACAACAAAATGGACTATCAAATGGGAAATAAAATATTTTAACTCAATGATAACAAAGACAGCGCATTTCAAAATTTCATATGTCCAGCTAAAGTAGTGTTTAGAGGGAAATTTATGCCCTTATCAAAAAGTAGGATCTCAAATTAACAACCTTAAGCCTTCCTCCCCTAAAGAGCTAAAAATTGAAAAGCAAACTGAACCCAAAGCAAAGAAAAAAGAAGAATATAGTAAATATTAGAGCAGAAATAAATGATACAGAAATCTAGAAGACAGTAGAGAAAAACAATGAAAACAAAAGCTAGTGCTTTGTAAAGATCAACAAAACTGACAAACATTTAGGCAGATGAAACAAGAAAAATTACTCAAATTACCAAAACCAGTAATGCCTTGGAAATCACTACCAATCTAAGAGAAACTAAAAAGATTACTGAGGAATACAACAAACAACTTTATGACCAGAAATTAAAGTGAAATAGTGAAATAGGTGAAATAGACAAGTCCCAATAGAGACACAATTACAGAAACTGACTTCAGAAAAATTAAAAATCTTAATAAACCTATAACAAGAAAAGAAGTTGAATAAGTAATTAAAAATCATCCCACAAATAAAAGCCCAGACCCAATGGTTTCTACTGGTATTTCTATCAGAAATATTAAGAAGAGATACAAATCCTTCTCAAATTCTTTGAACAAAAAGAAGAGAAGGGAATAGTCCCCAACTCATTCTGTGAGGTCAGTATTATCCTGATACCAAAGCCAGAAAAACACATAAGAAAACTATAAATCAACATCCCTTAGGAAGATAGATAGAGAAATACTCAAGAAAATATCAGCAGGGCAAATCCAGTAATACGTAAAAATGATTATATACTGTAACTCTGTGATTTATTCCAGTAATGTAGATTTGTTTTAACATCTAAAAAATCAATTAATACAATATATTAATAGAAAAAAGGCCAAAATCACATGATCATATCAAGAGATAAAGAAAAGACTTTCACAAAATCCAACATCTATTTAGGATAAAAACTCTCAACAAAGTAGATATAGAAGGGAACTTCCTCAACCTGATAAAGAGCAACTATGAAAATCCTACAACTAACACCATTTTAAATTGTAAAAGACTGAATACTTTCTTCCACTTTTATTCAACTGTGAACTGGAGATCCTAGTTATGGAAATCAGGAAAGAAAAAGAAATAAGGACATTTAGAATGGAATGGAAGAAGTAATACTGTCTTTATTTACACATAGCATCATCCTAAATATATATAATTCTAAAGAATCCACAAAAACCTACTAGAGGGGAGCAGATGTGTCTCCAGCAGTTGAGTAGGTCCCAGGTTTGGTTCCTGATGCCTCCTAAAAACAAAAAACAAACAAACAACAAGCAAACAAATGAAAAAAACAACTCAGAGGAGCCACTGTGGATCAGTGGTTGAGAGCAAGGTTCCCACATATGAAGTCCCAGGTTCAATCCACAGCTCCAGTACCTCAAAACAAAAACAAAAACAAAAACAAAAACCTACTAGAACTAATTAACAAAGTCAGCAAGGTCCAAAGATATAGGAAAGTTATATAAAATTCAATTATATTTCTATGGACTAGCAATCTATATTTTTCAAAGGAAATTTAGAAAATATCTTTATTAACAATAAAAGAAGAAATATTTTTGAATAAATTTTTACAAAATAACTGCAAAATTTGTACACTAAAAATACTTCAATATGTTGCTGAAAGAAAGAAGGACTAAAGAAAGGGGGAGATATTCTATATCCATGCTTTGGAAGATTCAATATAATTATGTGGGAATTCACCCCAACTGGTCTGCAGATGCAACACAATCCTTTATCAAAATCACAGCAAAAGGACTTCTGGGAAGATGGTGTAAAAATAGGTAGGCAGAGCTCAACTCTCTCACATAAAAATGGAGGAAGGGCAAAAAAACTGTCCAAGGGAACTGCTTGGAGGTTCTGCAGACCAGGAGAGTGCTGCGCACCCTCTAGGAGGACAAGGGACAGAGAGATGAAGGACCTAAAATGAAAAACGTGTGTTTCTAACCCCCGTGGCATCCAAGGTAAACAGCCTGGATAAAACCTGTGGCTCACTATAGCCAACTGACAGGGGAGCAGTGGTCTTCCTCCTGGGAAAAGGGAGGGTGCCAGCAGAGGGCAGAGAGTGGTTTCTCTTTGGTGAATTTGGCAAGCAGAGCCCACTTTGAATCTTGTCTCTGGCCTGGCCAGAATCATGGGCAAGTGGAAGTTGAAAGATTCACTGACGAGTGCCTTCTGCTGCTGGCCAGCCACAAAACTACAAGGAAAATAGCTGCTTTTATGTGTCTCTTGTCTCAAACTCCTGGGGGCAGTTTGGCACCCCATTAGTGAGTCCCTGGCCCTATTTTAATAACTTAAGCTGGATATTTTTAAAGACTTAGAATAAGTTGAATCAAAAATCAAAGAAGAGCCATGAAACAAAACCACTAAGCAAGAGAGAGAAATTGACCATCAGAGTAAATTCCCCAACATATTCAGATGCCTAGACATCGGCAAAAAATTACAAGCCATATTACGAAACAGGAAGATACAGCCCAGCCAAAGGAACAAGCCAAAAATCCTGATGAGACACAGGATTTAAGACATCTATTCAATGAGAATCATACAAATCTCCTAAATCAATTCAAGGAGTTGAAGGAAAATATGACTAAAGAGAAAAATGAAATTAAGAAGACAGTGGATTAGCATAAAGAACAATTTGAATGCCTGCAAAGAAAAGTAACAGCGCTTATGGGAATGAAAGACACAATGGATAAGATTAAAAATATGTTAGATGCATATAATAACAGATTTGAATTGATGGAGGACAGAATTAGTGAAATAGAGAACAGACCATCTGAACTTGAATAGACAGGAGAACAGCAAGAAAAAAGAATGGGAAACAATGTAACAGGGTCTCAGGGAATTGAATGACAATCTGAAATCCACAAACATACATTTTTCGTGTCCTAGAAGGGGAAGAGAAAGGAAAGAGGGCAGAAAGAATATTTGATGAAATAATGACTGAAAACTCCCCAACCCTTATGAAAGGTGTAAATATCAATATCCAAGAAGGAAAACATATACCAAACAGAATAAAACCAAATAGACCTACTCTAAGACACTTACTATTCAGAATGACAAATATCAGAGATAAAGAGAGGATTCTGAAAGCAGCAAGAGAAAAGCAAAGCATCACACACAAGGGAACCTCAATAAGATGAAGTGTCGACCTCTCATTAGAAACCATGGAGGCAAAAAGACAGTGATATGATGTATTTAAATTACTGAAAGAGAAAAGCTACCAGACAAGAATTCTGTATCCAGCAAAACTGTCCTTCAAAACTGAGGATGAGTTTAAATTCGCCACAGAAAAAAAAAACTGGGATAATATATTACCAAAAGACCAGATTTTCAAGAGATACTGAAGGGAGTGCTACAGCCTAAAAGGAAAAACCAAGGGTGAGAGACTTGGAAAAGATTGTAGAAATGAAGATTATTAGGAAGGGTAAATTAAAAGAGATAAAGACAATAGTAAGAAATGACAACAGAAAGCCAAAGGATAAAATTGATGCAGTAATTAATGCCCTTAAAGTAATGACATTGAATGTTAATTGCTTGAACTCTCCAATCAAAAGACATAAACTTATAGATTGGACAAAAAAGTATGATACATTTATATGTTGTATACAAGATACTTACCTCAATATAAGGACACAAGGTTGAAAATGAAAGGTTGGAGAAAGATATTCCACCCAAATAGTAACCAAAAAAGATCTGGAGTAGCAATACTTATATTGGACAAAATAGATTTTAAATGCAAAACTGTTAGGGATGCAGAAGGTCATTATATATTATTAACAGACTAACTTATAGGTAAATTTGCTAAAGTTGTAAAAGATATCAAACTAGAAAACTACAAAACATTTCTAAGAGAAATGGAGGAAAACCTAAATAAAAGTTGAGATATACCATGTTCATAGGTGAGAAGACTCAATTTTATTAATAAATCAGTTCTCCACAAATTGATCTGTAGTATCAATGCAATTTAAAAATCTGAGCAGGCTTTTTGTATGCTTTGAAAAACGGATTCTATATTTTATACGGAAATGTAAAGTACCCAGAATCGGTAAAACTACTTTGAAAAAGAAGATCAATGTTGGGAAACCTTACATTACTTTATTTCAAAACTTATTTTTAAAAATTTATATGTATCCAGTACATTTAATTGAGAAATATATGTTTTTATTCAACTGTGTTTTCTTTTTAGTTTTTAACTGTTTATATTTTCAATTATTAAATGTACAAAATAAAGTTAAAAAAACTTATTATAAAGTTATAGTAATCGAAACCTTGTAATAAAGATAGACAAATAAATCAGTAGAACAGAATAGAAAGCACATTTATAGATCCATATATGTACACCTGATTTTCAACTAAGTTGCAAAGGCAATTCAGTGGTGAAAATATAGTCTTTTCAACAAATGGTGTTGAAGCCTTTGACATTCCACATGGACAAAAAGGAACTTCTGTCCACACTTCACTCCATATGCAAAAGTTAACTCAAAATGGGTGATAGACATAAATGTAAACCATAAAATTATAAAACTTCTAGGAAAAAACCTTGGTGCCTTAGGTTAGGCAAAGATTTTAGATAGTATATCAAAAACATGATCCATTAGATAACAAATCAATAAATTGGATTTCACCAAAATTGAAATCTATTTTTTTTTAGAGACACTATTAAGATAATGAAAAGACAAGTCACTGAATATAAGAAAATATTTGCAAAACATTTATCTGATAGAGGACTTGTATTCAAAATATAGAGGGAACTTTGAAAACTCACCAATAAGAAAACAGCCAATAAAAAATGCATAAGATTTGAACAGACACTTCATTGAAGAACATAAGGGGTGGAAAATAAGCTCAAGTAATGATTCTCAACAACATTGGTCTTTAGGGAAATGCAAATTAGGTACCATTGCAAATTTATTAAAATGGCTAAAAAAAAAAAAAAATACTGACCACATTGGGGGTTGCTGGTGGCAATGTAAAATTCTACAGTCTCTTGGACACACTGGCAGTTTCTTAAAAAGTTAAACATTTATCGTTTATATAATGCATCCATTCTATTCCCAGGTGTTTATCCAAGAGAAATGAAAGCATATATCCACATAATAACAGCAATAAAAAAGAATGAACTATTGATATATGCTACAGCATGGATCAATCTTAATTACATTGAGTTAAATAAGCCAAACAAAAAAGCACATATTGGGAAGTGGCTGTGGCTCAATCAGTAGGGCTCCCATTTACCATATGGGAGGCCCCGGGTTTGGTTCCCGGGGCCTCCTGGTGAAGGCAAGCCCGCCCACAGGGCGTGGTTAGCTGACCCAGCGAGCACAAGCAGCAAAGGGGGGATAAATGAATAAATAAATAAAATCTTAAAAAAAACACATATTGTCCAAATTCATATCTATACAATTCTAGGAAATGCAAACTAATCTACAGTGACAGAAAGCAGATCAGAATTTGCCTGGAGCCTTCTTGTGTGGGTGTGGGAAAAGAGGCAAGGGGAGTAGGACAGGATTTTCAAAGGGCACAGGGAACATTTTGCGGATGATGGATATATATGTTCATTATTTTTATTGTAGTTTTGGTTTCATGGTCATATATATTTCCAAACTTTTAAAATTGTTCATTTTAAATGTGTTTTGTGTATTGTACATCAATTGTTCCTCATAATACTGTTGAAAAAATCCTTAGGACAGATAACAATCATAACAGTCATATAATTGAAAGAAAATTGCAAGAAAATATAGAAAATATAGAAAATATTCTATATTTTCACCACTGAATTGCCTTTGATAATGGTTTTTATCAGTGTTATTACTGTATATTCAGGGACTTCAATTCCCTACACTGGTTCCTACCACTTACAAAAAGTGTAAACAAGCACACATTTACTTTGAAATATATTTTAAAGATGGATATTAAATTAAGTGATGCAATCTTACATGCATTTATTTTTATAATTGCTTGATATATATATGTATTATGGACATTCAGTGTTTAGTTTCCCATTTTATTGAAAATGTTGTCATCTGATAATGGTTTTATCTATGCACCTTATCAGCACTTTTCCATCAGATATGTATGTTAGTGACAGGCTCACTGTTTCCTTCATGCTCACATCACCATCAACAATAAACCATGAGGTAGATGCTACTTATTAGAAGCGGTTTTTTTTTTAACTTTATTTTGTACATTTAATAATTGAAAACATAAGCAATTAAAAACTAAAAAGTAAACACAGATGAATAAATATATACATTTCTCAATTAAATGTAATGGATACATGTAAATTTTTTTTTTTTTTTTTTGTGAATCAAACAATATGTTACACAATATATTTGGTTCATAGTAATGCATTCATACAGTATTTGTGCTTTTGTGTCTAGCTTGCTTCACTCAACATAATGTCCTCCAGGTTCATCCATGTTGCCATATGTTTTATGACTTCATTTCTTCTTACAGCTGCATAATATTCCATCGTGTGAACAGACCGCAGTTTGTTTATCCACTCATCTGTTGATGGACACCTGGGTTGTTTCCAACTTTTGGCAATGGTGAATAATGTGGCTATGAACATCGGTGTGCAGATGTCTGTTCGTGTCACTGTTCTCAGTTCTTCTGGGTATATACCCAGTAGTGGTATTGCAGGGTCACGTGGCAAGTCTATATTCAACTTCTTTAGGAACTGCCAAACAGTCCTCCATAGTGATTGTACCATCCTGCATTCCCACCAACAGTGAAGAAGTGTTCCTATCTCTCCACATCCTCTCCAACACTTGTAGTTCTCTGTCTTTTTAATAGTGGCCATTCTGATAGGTGTAAAATGATATCTCATTGTAGTTTTGATTTGCATTTCCCTAATCATGAGTGATGTTGAGCATTTCTTCATGTGTTTTTTTGCCATTTGTATTTCTTCTTCGGAGAAATGTCTATTCAAGTATTTGGCCCATTTTTTAATTGGGTCATTTGTCTTTTTATTGTTGAGTTGCAACATCTCTTTATATATCCTCGATATTAAACCCTTATCAGATATGTGATTTCCAAATATTTTTTCCCATTGAGTTGGCTGCCTTTTCACCCTTCTGACAAATTCCTGTGAAGTGCAAAAGTGTTTAATTTTGAGGAGGTCCCATTTATCTAATTTTTCTTTTGTTGCACGTGCTTTGGGTGTGAAGTCCAAGAAACCACCACCTACTACAAGGTCTTGAAGATGTTTCCCTACATTTTCTTCCAGTAGTTTTATGGTCCTGGCTTTTATATTTAGATCTTTGGTCCATTTTGAGTTGATTCTTGTATAGGGGGTGAGATAGGGGTCCTCTTTCATTCTTTTGGTTATAGATATCCAGTTCTCCCAACACCATTTGTTGAAGAGACTGTTTTTTCCCCATCAGCGTGGGCTTGGTAGGTTTGTCAAAAACCAGTTGACTGTACAGGTGAGGGTTCATTTCTGGATTCTCATTTCTATTCCACTGATCGATATGTCTATCTTTATGCCAGTACCATGCTGTTTTGACCACTGTAGCTTTGTAATATGTTTCAAGGTCAGGCAGCGAAATTCCTCCCACATTGCTCTTCTTTTTTAGAATACTTTTGGCTATTTGGGTGCACTTACCCTTCCAGATGAATTTGGCAATTGCGTTCTCTAATTCTGTAAAGTAAGCTGTTGGGATTTTGATTGGTATTGCATTGAATCTATAAATCAGTTTGGGCAAGATTGACATCTTCACGATATTTATTCTTCCAATCCATGAACACGGAATGTCTTTCCATTTGTTTAGGTCTTTTTTTAATTTCTTTTAGCATTGTTTTGTAGTTTTCTGCATATAGGTCCTGTACTTCTTTGGTTAAATTAACTCCTAGGTATTTGAGTCTTTTGGTTGCTATTGAAAATGGAATTTTCCTCCTGGTTTCCTCCTCAGATTGTTCAGTACTAGTGTACAAAAACATTACTGATTTTTGCATGTTGATCTTATATCCTGCCACTTTGCTGAACTCATTTATTAGTTCAAGTAGATTTGATGTGGATACTTCAGGATTTTCTAAACAGAGGATCATGTCATCCGCAAACAGTGAGAGTTTTACTTCTTTTCCTATTTGGACGCCTTTAATTTTTTTGTCTTGTCTAATTGCCCTAGCTAGAACTTCTAGTACAATGTTGAATAACAATGGTGACAGTGGGCATCCTTGTCTTGTTCCTGATCTTAGGGGGAAAGCTTTCAACCTTTCCCCATTGAGTATGATGTTGGCTGTGGGTTTTTCATATATGCCTTTTATCATATTGAGGAATTTTCCTTTTATTCCTATCTTTTGAAGTATTTTTATTAAAAAAGAATGTTGGATTTTGTCGAATGCCTTTTCTGCATCTATTGAGATGATCATGTTGTTTTTTTCCTTTAATTTGTTAATGTGGTGTATTACATTGATTGATTTTCTTATGTTGAACCAGCCTTGCATACCAGGAATAAATCCCACTTGGTCATGATGCATAAGTCTTTGGATATGCTGTTGGATTCGATTTGCAAGTATTTTGTTGAGAATTTTTGCATCTATGTTCATGAGAGAGATTGGTCTGTAATTTTCTTTTCTTGTGGAATCTTTATCTGGCTTTGATATTAGGGTGATGTTGGCTTCATAAAATGTGTTGGGTAATTTTCCCTCCTCTTCAATTTTTTGGAAGAGTTTAAACAGGATTGGTGTTAATTCTTTTAGAAATGCTTGGTAGAATTCACCTGTGAAGCCATCTGGTCCTGGACTTTATGGGAGATTTTTGATGACGGATTCCATCTCCTTAATTGTGGTTGGTTTGTTAAGTTCTTGTATTTCTTGTTGTGTCAGTGTAGGTTTGTTATGAGTTTCTAGAAATTTGTCCATTTCATCCAGGTTGTCTAGTTTGTTGGCATATAGTTTCTCATAATATACTCTTATGATTCTTTTTATTTCTGTGAGGTCATTTGTAATTTCCCCCCTTTCATTTCTGATTGTATTTATTTGCATCTTCTCTCTTTTTTTCTTTGTTAGTCTAGCGAGGGCTTTGTCAATTTTATTGATCTTCTCAAAGAACCAGCTTTTGGTTTTGTTGATTTTCTCTATTGCTTTTCTGTTCTCATTTTCATTTATTTCCACTCTAATCTTTATTATTTCTTTCCTTCTTTTTGCTTTGGGATTGGTTTGCTGTTCTTTTTCTAGTTTCTCAAGTTGTTCAGTTAAATCTTTAAGTTTAGCTCTTTCTTGTTTCTTAATATAGGCATTTAGGGCTATAAATTTCCCTCTCAAGACTGCCTTTGCTGTATCCCATAAGTTTTGATATGTTGTGTTCTCATTTTCATTTGTCTCAATATATTACTGATTTCACTTGCAATTTCTTCTTTGACCCATGGAATATTTAGGAGTGTGTTGTTCAGTCTCCACACATTTGCAAATTTCCTTTTTTCCTGTCTGTTATTGATTTCTAGTTTCATTCCATTATGATCTGAGAAGGTGCTTTGTATAATTTCAATCTTTTTATATTTATTGAGAGCTGAATTGTGACCTAACATGTGGTCTATCATGGAGAAAGATCCATGGGCACTTGAGAAGAATTTATAACCCGCTGAGTTTGGATGCAGTGTTCTGTATATGTCTGTTAGGTTTAACTTGTTTATCATATTGTTCAAGTTCTCTGTTTCCTTGTTGATCTTCTGTCTAGTTGTTCTATCTAATGATGTGAGAGGGGTGTTGAAGTCCCCAATGATTATTGTAGAAATGTCTGTTTCTCCCTTCAGCTTTGCAAGAGTTTGTCTCATATATTTTGGGGCACCCTGGTTAGGTGCGTAGATATTTATGACTGTTATGTCTTCCTGGAGGTTCATCCCTTTTATTAATATATAATGGCATCTCTTATCACTTTTTTGCATTTGAAGTCTGTTTTTTTCTGATATTATTATAGCTACCCCTGCTCTTTTCTGTTTACTATTCACATGCTGTATCTTTTTCCAACCTTTTACTTTCAGCCGGCTTGTATTCTTCTGTCTGAGGTGAGTTTCTTGTAAGCAGCATATGGATGGCTCATGTTTTTTTATCCATTCTGTCAGCCTGTATCTATTGATTGGGCAAATTAATCCATTCACATTCAATGATATTACTGAAAATGCACTATTTATTTCCTCCATTTTGTTCTTTGGTTTTCATATGTCATCTTATTTTTGTCTTTCTTTTTACTCTTTTGGTTATCCTTGCTGCTTTTCTTTTTTCTATATTCTCCCCCAAGCCTTTCTCTCCTGCCTTTTCCTTCAGGTTCTAAGGCTTCCTTTAATATTTCCTGCAAAGGTGGATTCTTTTTTGCAAACTCTCTTAGTTTCTGTTTGTTTGTGAATACTTTATATTCACATTCATATTTGAAGGACAGTTTTGCTGGATAAAGAATTCTTGGCTGGCAGTTTTTCTCTTTCAGTTTCCTAATTGTATCATACCACTGTCTACTCGCCTCCATGGTTTCTGAAGAGAAATCTGCACTAAGTCTTCCTGGACGTCCTTTGTACGTGATCGTTTGCTTTTCTCTTGCTGCTCTGAGAATTTTCTCTTTATCTTTTACATTTGACATTCTGAATAGTATGTGTCTTGGCATAGGTCTATTTGGATTTACTCTTATTGGGGTACGGTGTGCTTCTTGGACATGTAAGTTCATTTCTTTCGTGAGAGTTGGTAAATTTTCAGCTATTATTTCCTCAAATACTCTTTCTGCCCCTTTTCCTTTCTCTTCTCCTTCTGGAACTCCCATGACACGTATGTTCTTGCATTTTGTGTTGTCATTCAACTCTCTGAGTCCCTGCTCAATTTTCCCCATTCTTTGCTCTCTCTGTTCTTTTCTCTCTTCAATTTTAGCTGTTCTGTCTTCAGTATCACTTATTCTTTCTTCTATCATTTCGAGTCTGCTGTTGTATGCTTCAAATGTATTTTTTACTTCACCTATTGTGTCTTTCATTCCCATGAACTCTGTTACTTTTCTGTTCATAATTTCAAATTCTTCTTTACGTTCGTGCAATGACTTCTTGATGTCATTGATCTCTTTAACTATATTCTCTTTCATCTCATTAATTTGATTTTGGAAATGTGTGCTCATCTCACTGATTAGTTCTCTCAAATTCTGCATCTCTTCTGGGACTTGGCTGTATTTCTTTTCTTGGGCCATGTCTTCTCTTTTCTTAGTATGGCCCGTAATTTTTTGCTGGTGCTTAGGCATCTGGTTAGTTTGTATTTTACTTCGATGCTCTATCTCTTCCTCTTTTATGGGGTTTTAGTGGCAGGAGGCTGTTAGTTACCACCGCTCTTTGATTTTTGGCTCAACCTTGATTGTTAAGATTGTTCTGCTGGTTGCTCAAAACTGAGCACTGGACCCAGTAATTGGTTGTAGAGTCGTTTCCTAGGGCCTTGGGCAGGGAGGCTATAGAGGCCAGGAAAAGCCTCTCTTACTTATTAATTTTCTTATGTGCACTTCCTTGGTCTGCCAGGAGATGGCGCTTGTTGGCAGCTCTCAATTCAATGCCTGGTTGGAGCGTATTTGTTGTGACACAGACCAGATCAATGTGATAGAGCTTCCTGTCTTGGAGCTAAGAGCCCTGTGATTCAAACTTTCTGAGACAGTTCTCCAGACTTCTCTTGTAGTGCCCCCCTGTTCCCAGCTAGGAAATAATTCCACTCCCTTCTGAATCCTCAACAATCAGTCCCTGTTAGTAGAGGAGGAGATTGGGAGGTTTGTATATCTTTAGCCCCTTGCAGGCTCCAAGGCAAACAATGGCGCAGCCCCACCCAGCCTGGAAGGGCTCTCTGGACAGAGCAGACCAAACCTGGGAGTCCAAAGCAGGGTCAGCCCCAGGCTCTCTCTCCCCTCTCCCATGGTGTCCTCAACAATTAGTCCAGGCTAGAAGAGAGGGAGGTTGTGAGGGTCGGATTTCTCCAGTCCTTTCTAGGCTCCCAGGGCAAACTGCTGTGTGGAAGGGTCCGTGAGGCTCTGTAGCCCAAATTTCAGGTCAGAACCTGAGTCAGTCTAAGGCTGTGTCCCTCGCTCTCCCCTTTCCGGGAGTGGCAGATCCCTGAAGCCCCCTTTGTCTGTGGTCGCAGACCCAGGAGCCCGAGAGTTCTGAAGAGTGTGGGGTAGGGTGCCAGCAGCAGCAGAAGGTGCTACTTGCAATTCACAGTTCTGTAGTCGCAATTTCCCTCTTCTGTCCCTTTCTCCTCTGGGTGGTGTGCAGCCTTCACCTGCTGTCCTAAACCCTAGAAGATCTTTTTCGGCGCTGTTTCAGCTTGTCCTCTAGCTATTTTTCTGGAGAAGAGATTCCCATGTCTTACTAGTCCGCCATCTTCCCGGAAATCCCCTAGAACCGGTTTTAATTTTCTTTTTCAAATGTCAGTAAAGAGGAATCACCACTAATGCAATGATTAGGTTCTAAAATCAGTATAAAAGGTGAAAATTGCATATGCTCTAAATTACCACTGAAAATCCCTTAAATCACTTATGTAGTATAAAGAAGTGCTCTCTAATACATTCAATGTAGTATTTTACTCTCAAAATTGGAAGATATTACTGGTTCTTTGTTTATAGGACAGGTGAAGTTGTTAGTTTGAAATTAAGAGTCATGTTGTAGAAGAATAATACACTGGATTTAAACACTAGAATCTCATCAAGCACTGAATAGAGTTTTGTTCTGAGGGAAGTATTGGAACTGAGACCATATAAGATAAGGGAATACAAGGGAGCTAGTTACAAGTTGTTTTGATACTGTTTCCTTGCAAGTTCAAGATTATGCAGTTTACAAAACATAGCCTCAGCAGTAAAGAAACAAAACATTCAGTGGGTCACAGATATGGGCTTCTGCCTATTTTAAAAGTTTAACCTACATTAAGGCTATATTAGGGGCAAATACAAGAGTGATTTATTTTATATTTGCCTTATTGGAAAGTAGGCATCACCAGTCTTAATGAATTTTAATCCCTCTTCACAGGGGAAAGTTCTACTAACTCTTTAATCCAAGATATTTTTAGTGTAGCTTCCAATCTTCTATTGTTTCCCTGTTTTTTTTTCGTTTATTTCCTCTCCTGTTCCATCTTGCTTCTTCATCCTCTACCTCCCAGAGATTACCTAACTAAGCTTATAGAGTTTATTGTGATCTTTAGAAGGAAATATATATAATTTAGTCTTTACCTGCAATGAAAATATCATTAATCTCATTTTGTAGATAAGAAAAGTGAAATGAAGAGAGAGAAATCAGGTTTATAGTTCAAAATTGGTGGCATCAGGGTTTTGATTTAGACCTTCCTGTCTAAAAAGAAGTATACTTTTTTCACCATGCTAAGTGTTAGTATTGAAAATGTGTTTAATCATTCCAATGTTTAATGCTTAATAAGCCTTGAAGACTACTTTGAAGACATAGATTGACTTTATACAGAGAGATTTCACTTCAAAATAAATTTTAATCAATAGGTAGGTGATGATTTTTCTTTTTTTTTTTTTTATTCTGTTACCCTATATACAATCTAACATTTCCCCTTTTAGTCACATTATGATATATATTTCAATGCTGTTAATTACATTCACAATGTTGTGCTGCCTTCACTACCATCCATTACCAAAACATTTCCATCATGCCAAATACAGGTTTCTTATTTGAAATGTTGATTTATTTCTTAAATCATTGTAATGAATTATGATTAATATACAATAAAATGTCTCAGGTGCATAGTTCAACGGGTTTTAATAAATGTATATATCCATATAACCACCACCGTATTCAAACACTAGAACATGTTCATCCCAACAAAAGTTCATTTAGCTCCTGCCCCTATCCCCATCCATGACCCTAGGCAACCAATGATCAGCATCCTGTTATTATCTATTAGTTGGCATTTTCCAGAAGTTTACACAAAATTAAAAATGGAATTATACATTATGTATCTGTGTTCTTTTTCTCCGAATTCTGGGTTTTGAGTTCATCCTTGTTTTTACATGTGTTAGCAGGTTTTTCCTTTTTATTGCTGAATAATATTCCATTGTATGGATATATAACATTTTTAAAAATCCAATCTGTTTCCCAGTTTTGGCTAATGTGAATAGGCTACTATGAATATTCTTGTACAAAACTTTTGATGACATGATTTTTTTACCTCAAACTTTCAAAAGAAACTATAAGCAAATTCTGGTTTGTTAAGATGGCTGTATATAAGATTAATATATGAGTCTATCGTGTTAACATTTACTGATATGCCTTTGTAAATTGACGTAGTATCAAATAACAATGGAATAAATCATTCTGTGGAATCCGATGGAGAACCCAGAAGCAGCCTCTTATATAAGGATCTGAGTGTAACATGTCAGATTGAGTGGGTGGTGGGGAGGATAGATTATTCAGTAAATGAACTGGAAAAAAACTGTTATACATAAAGTAAAAATAGGTAAAGTCGGATACCTATTGTACATCATGTACAAAAATTAAGTTCTAAATGGATTAATGTCCTAAATATTATATAAGTTAAGGGTCACACAACAAAGCTCAAATGATCTGAGAGATATGGAATAAGGGATATATCAGAATTACATTTTACATAATTATGGAAGAAACTAGGACATAAAGGTTTGTAAGAGAATGGTTAAAGAATCTAAGAAAAGTCATTTGCCTGGGACATAAAGGGAGTTAGTGAAAAGTCCACGGAATGCAGTTTACCAAGTAGGGGTTTAGAAGTCTTTATATATAAGGACAGATGAAGGAAAAACATGGAAAAATGAGAAATCAAGGAAAACTCAAACCCATGAGGTCAAACTGGAACTTGTGAGAACAAACCAGAACTTGTGTCTGTCTATCATTACCTCCAACCTTGATTTTGTGGGTTATCTACAGAAGAGGCTGGTGCTCTTTGTTATGGAACTGCAGATGTGCTTGACACAGGGCTGAGAGTAGCTGTAGAAGGGGATCCAGCAGAAACAGGAGGAGCACCTAAAATCATAGACTTGAGATATATAATACCTATTTAAAAAAAAAACCAAAGAATTGGAATACCACATTTATACTGACAGTCTCACAGAACTTTGAACTGTGCAGATGACAACTTGAATAGAACACACTCCCGAAAATAGACTATTTTTTCATTTGCAAATAAAACATTTGTTATCAAACATCTAGTTCCCATTCTTTGAATGAACTATTTACAGTTGCTAAGTTACAGTTTTTGCAGAGATATTCTATGTACACAGACACAAATGTATAGAGATAATTTTTTCATTATTTTCTAACATAGTGATATTTATCAATATATTGTACTATTGTACACCTTCCCTTTATTTTTACTTTTTTTTTTTTTTTGAGGTACCAGGACCAGGGATTAAACCCAGGACCAGGGATTGAACCTGGGACCTCATTTTTTACTTTTAATCTCTATTATTATTGTTATTATTGTTATTGAAATTTTAGCATGTGAATCTAACAAATTCTATGTTAAATAATATCTATCTGTTTTTCCAAACCATATCAAAGTTTTAGAATCCCTATTGCCGCCCCCACCACTCCAAATTAGTCATCCTTATGATTATTATAATTTTATTCATTTAGTATTCTTTTAGACTTACCTGAATTTTTAACACTTTCTTTGCTCACCATCTTTTCTTTTTTTTTGCATTTCATCCCTTTGAGATAAATATCTTTATTTTTCAAAGTACATTTCTTTAGATATTCCTTCCAGTGAAGGACAGGAAAACAGACTTTATTTTTCTGAATATAGCTTTATTTTTATTTCATTCCTGACGGAAAGTTTAGTTATATATAAAATCCTAGAATAACTGTTATTTTCTTTCAGCATCCTCAAAATGTTATATTTTCTGACTTCCAACTTTGTAGACAGTTCTCTGCATTTATTTAGAGCCTTTCAAATTTCTGTTTATTGCTGTGCTTATACATATTTTGTACATTTTTGTTAATTCTATTCCTATTTCATGTTCTTTGATATTATTGTAAATAGATATTGAATTTGAAATTAATTTTCCAATGTCCATTACTATTATTTAAGAAATATAATTCATTTTTGCATATTGACTGTATATCCTGCAGTTTTACTAAATTCACTTATTAGTCTTAGTACATTTTATATCTTCCTCAGAATTTTTACTAACATGATCATATTAATTCTTGCTTTCTAATATGCATGCCTTTCATTTCTTTCTTTTCCTTGTGTTATTGCACTGTCCTGGATGTGGAGTAAAATGAAGAATAGAAGGGGTTGGAGTGGACATCTGTGATTTATTCTTGGTCTTAGGGGAAAGCTTTTGATATTTCATAATTTATTTCATTATGATGTTAGCTGTAGGTTTTTTGTAGATGTCTTTCAGTTTGGAGAATGTCCCTTCTAATAATAGTTTGCTGAGATATTTTATCTGGGATGAGTGTTGAAATTTGTCAAATGATTTTCCTGCGCCTAATGAAATGATTTAAAATGTGCATGCATAAAAGAAAATATACATAATATAGATAATATAAAGTAAAACTAGAGAAAATTCTACAATCATTGAAGGAGAGTCTAAAATAATTCTCTCTCAATTATTGATAGGTCAAGCAAACAAAAATTTAGTGAAAATACAGGAGAATCAAACAGTCCAATTAGCAAGCTTAACTCATGGTCAGATCAACAACTCTGCACTTAACAATTAGTGAATTCACATTCCTCTATTACATTCATGAAATTTTATATGAATTATTCATATATCCTTCCATAATTTATTTTTGGCAAATTTAATAGAATTGGTAAAGTACAGGTTATATTCTCCAACATGTGCTATTTTAAAAAGATAAGTTATACCCATAAATGTGAATATTTTTTAAAGTACACACTTCTACTATAATATGCATTTTCTCAAGCTCTATCATTTCCGAAATTTTGTTGCATCATTCAGTTGATGCTATCTTTGATTTGGTGAAATATGGTAAATAATTTATTGACCCAAGAAGAAAATAAATAGCACTGAACTATAATGAATATACTGAATATAAATACATGTTTAATGTAAAGAAAGTACTCAGAGGGAAATTGAGAGCCATAAATGCTTATGTTAGAAAAGAATAAAAGGCTGAAAATTATGATGTTATCATCTAATTTAAGAGTTTATGAAAAGAATGGTGAAACAAACAAAGTAGAAGGAACAAAATCATAAAAGAATAGGCATCAATAAAATTAGAAAGAAATTTCTAACTGATAGGATTATGGAACCCAAAAATTAGTTATTTGAAAGGAATTGAAACATAAACTTAGTGCAATTTATTAACGGAGTAAAAAGAAGTTACAGGATCCAAATCGGGATGTAGAAAATAGGTAAGATAAAATTATAAGCGACATTACAACAAACACTTTGAAAATATAGGCAAAGTGAACAAATTTCTATAAAAGTATAACTTACTAAATCTTGAATCAATAAGCCATTCCAAATCTACTAAAGAAATGGAATTAGTAATTTTAAAAAAATTTCTACAAACAAAATACCAGACTGGATGGTTTTATAGGTGGGTTCCATCAAAATTTCAATGAACAGACTTTTTACAATCCTACACAATTACTTCCTGAGAAAAAAAAGGAAGGAATAATTCTCAATTTATTATTTAGGCCTGTATGACCTTGTTCCTAAATCAAAAGGTTTGTACAAGAAAGGAAATTTATAGACCAGAATCACTTATAGGTAAAACTGCAAAAATCCTTAAAGATATTACTTATCTTAAACTCAAGATGTGCAGATGACTTAACAATAGCAAATTATATATATATAATAGCAAATTATATATATATAAGTCATCTTAACAATAGCATACACACACACACTTTCTGAAATTAGTAAATTAAATGAGAGCCACTACATGTTCACCTTAGTAGATGCAGAAACCACATTTCATCAAAATTAATACCCATTCTTTGCAAGCTAGTAATTCGGAAACCTTTCTTAATCTGATGCAATGTAACTTCAGCAATTATCATTTTAAGTGGGGAAATATTAGAAAAATTCTACTTACAATCACAATTAGAAAGGATGTAAAATTTTCCTGTTTTTTTTTTTTCTTAGCATTGTGATTACCATCACAGTAAAACAAAAAAAAGAAAAAAGAGAAAAAGGCATAAGGATTGGGAGAAACAAAATTGTCATCATTTGCAGATAATATGATTATCTGCAAAGAAAATCTAAATAAAACCACAGTCAATTTATTAGAAGTAAAAATAAAGACTTTAAAAAGATGATTGGTTAGCTATAAGATTATTTTACAAAGAAATTGCATTTCTGTACATGAGCAATTAGATTAGAAAGCACAATTTTAATAAGATTTCTTCTTATAAAATACAAAGAATAAATTCAATAAATGTTGTAGAAAATTTGTGTGGCCAAATTAAAAATTTTATAAAAGATCTTAAAGAAAATTTAAGTTGAGAGAATGCCATATTCATGGCTAGTAAAAGAATACCATAAAATGCAGATCCCCCTTAATTAATGTATTGATTCAGTATAATTAAAATAAAAATCCAATAGGCTGGGAAGCAGATGTGGCTCAAGTGATTGGGCTTCCCATATGGAAGGTCCCAGGTTTGTTTCCTGGGGTCTCCTGGTGAAGGCGAGCTGGCCCACATGGAGAGCTGGTGCAACAGAAAGAAATGAAGAGGAGAGACAATGAGAGATATAACAAACCAGGGAACTGAGGTGGCTCAAGTGATTGAGTGCCTCTCTCCTACATCGGAGGTCCCAGGATCGGTTCCCAGTGTCTCCTAAAAGAGAAGACGAGAAGAGAAGACAAGCAGACACAGAAAGCACACAGTGAATGGACACAGAGAGCAGACAGCGAACGCAAAAACAACAAGGGGGGGTGGGGAATAAATAAATAAAAATAAATTAAGAAAAAATTCCAATAGACTGTTTTTGGATATTTTGATGACCTGAATCTAAAATTTATATGGAAGAGCAAAGGAACAAGATCCAATATCCAAATAATTAAGTGGATAGATTGGTTTTTCAATATATGATGTTATAGCAAAAAAAAGACAGAGTTATTTGTTTATAGACAGACTGTACAAGGAAAAAAATAGAGCCACCATACATATCTTTGCAGATAGGATAATTTATTTGTGAGAGAGGTGACCTTGCAGATCACTGTGGAAATGTAGAAATATTAAATAAACAGTACTGGGATATGTGCTATCCGTATAGAAAATGTGAAATTGCATCCCTGTACACAAACTCACCTCAAGATGAATGAGGATGATGTAAAATGTAAACCTCTAAGGAATGAATGTGTCTCAAGCAGTTGAGTGCCTGTTTCCCACATGGAAGATCATGGGTTTTGTTCCTGGTGCCTCCTAAAAATAAACAAACAAAAAAACAACAACAACTCAGGGGAGCCAATGTGGCTCAGTGGTTGAGCGCTGGCTTCCCATGTATGAGCTCCCAGGCTTAATCCCTGGCCCTGGTACCTTAAAAAACAAACAACAAAAAACAAAACATCTAAAGGATTAATATAAAAATAGGTAAAGAATTGGTAAAGAAATCAATAATATTTGGAAGGAAGCAGCATTTGCAAATACACATTAAACACTCCTCCCTCCTGCCATCACATGCACACACTGCCCAAGGATAGCTCACAGAGACTTATGAAATGAACTTATTTTATCTGTTGCTCATCCCATTCTTACCTTACATTAGAGGCAGGTGTGATCTTTGATCAATAACAAAAGCATATAATCTTTATGCTCTGTAGTATGATCAGCCCTTGAAACTAATCTTTGCTCTGTCCTTGAGCATTTACAAGATGAAACCTTGTTCTCAAGTCTATCTTCAGTGGGTCCATCTGTGTGATCCCTCCTCTATTTCCACTCTGTTGAGGCTGGGACTTGGCAGATAATTCTGGTTTCAGTTATCAGTTGGAGCTATAGAAGAGCCTCAGATTTGATTAAATGCAAAGGTTTATTACATAAATATTTGGAAGGAAAATAATGATAGTTCATTTAGGGGTCCACATGATGAAGAAAAAGTAGATTTCTTCTTCCTAACCATTAAAAGGAGAAAACAAGAATTGTAATTCCTGACAGATGCTCTACCTCCTATGATGGCAGGGATTAAACAAACAAAAGAATAAATATATAGAATATCTCTAAGAGTACATATCAAATATTGGAGAGCATCGAAGCCTACCAATCTAGTGAGGACTTAGCTTAATGAAAGTGATCACACTTAAAAATAGTCCTGACATTGTATTACAGGAATTAAGTAATTTGTAGTTGCTTAGGGTTTTGAAGGTTCTTCCTCTGGGGTTTACCCTAAATTTCTAGTCTAGTACAAGTATAATTGGTGATAGAGAGATAATTAGAGTTTCAGTGGGTCCACGCTTCCGGGTTGCGGGGCTTCTTTACTTTTGCGGCCTTCGGGCTTAACCCCAGACATCCTCACGGCCTTCTTGAGCCAAACTGAAAGTTTGAGAAGAGCAAACAAAATGAGGACTCCTTGATTTGAACATGGCAGCCTCTAATTGGTGGCTTGTATCGCTAAAAGAAATAACTGAGAGGGGAGCGGTTGTTGCTCAAGCGGTTGAGCGGCTGCTTCCCACATGGGAGGCTCCGCTTTTGTTCCAGGTGCCTCCTAAAAAACAAACACCACCACAAGCAAAACAAACCATTAAGGGAAGCGGCTGTGGCTCAATCAGTAGGGCTCCTGTTTACCATATGAGAGGCCCCAAGTTCGGTTCCTGGGGCCTCCTGGTGAAGGCAAGCCCGCCCACACGGCGTGGTTAGCTGACCCAGCGAGCACAAGCAGCAAGGGGGGGATAAATGAATAAATAAATAAAATTAAAAAAAAAAAAAAAAAAGAGATAATTAAAGTAGATAGAATAATGGAAACTGGTATTGGAGGTGGGAGTTTCATGGTATTAAATTATCATTTAATTTTTATGTTGTTAGTGGATGGGAATAGTGTTACAAATGTGGAATAGATCAGTCATTGGTGAAAGTATAAGTTTAGTAGTGCTTGGATAGCTATTAGTGTTAGTAGAATGAGAAGATTGTTTTTGGTTATTTCTTGAATAATTATGCATTTAGGTAAGAACCTGAGAGAGTTGGGAGTCCTAGAGATAGGATGAATTATGTTGTTTCATATGTATGATCATGAAAGTATGGTGGTTGATAAGTTGCTAGTGAATAAGGTAAAAATCATGATTGTTATAAATAGGCAAATTGAGAGTTAAATGTTTGAGAAGAGTTATATGTGATGATAGCTACTAGTCATCCTATTTATGCAATGGATGAATGGACTATAATTTTTTTGTAGTTGTGTTTGGTTTAGTCCTCCTCAACCTCCAATTATACTTGACAGGATGGCTATATATAGTAAGAGGATAAGGTTCATTGATGGTGTAATTTGGTATAGAATAGCATTTGGGGCTAGTTTTTGTCATGTAAGTGGAATTATGCCTGATATTAGTAGTAAACTTGGGAGACTTTCTGGGACTCAGAATTGAAAGGGGGTTAGTCCTAGCATTATAGCTAAAGCTATGGTAACAATTATGGATCCTATCAGGTTAAACAATTTTATGATTGTTCATTAGTCTGAGTGTAATAAATTCATTGTCATAGTATTAATAATTTTGTATTCAGTTGCTTGTATTAGGAAATATTTAGTGCCTGCTACAGTTGCCTTAGGGCCTCCTTGTTGCTCAAATGTGGCCTCTTTCTAAGCCAAACTCAGCATATAAATACACTACCTTCCCCCCAGCATGGGACTTGACTCCCGGAGATGAGCCTCACTGGCACTGAGGGATTATTACTAAGCACCAACCAGCAATACACCTGGAAAAAGACCTTGACCATAAGGGAAAATGATAAATACAAATGAGTTCTTATGACTAAGAGATTTCAAAGTGAGTTGGGAGGTAATTCCAGAAGTTATGTTTATGCACATCTTAGCAGGATCTTATCAACTGCCACAGTAAATATTGCCTCAAATAGCGGGGCTCCTGAAGGCTCTGGAGACATCCAGACACCATAGGCAGGGCAGACAGCTTAGGAGTTTGACACACTTCCAGTGGGCCTTACCTTGGAATTTATGCTTCCCAGTGTGAGAGTTGGACTTGTGATTTCCCTACACATGGCTCTTCTGTCCCTTCTATTTGAACCTATAGTTAGTACTATACTTGATAGGTGTATGTCCAAGAGACTTAAATCTTTGGTCTATCCATGTGCTAGTTGGGCCTTGAATCCCAGCAGAATTGTAACACCTACTCTCCAGTTCATTGGACTCACCTGGACAACTAACAAGGAGATGATGATCGACAGCACCCATTCCAAAGAACAGAGAGAGTCTGCAATTGCAAGCAAGATAACTCCATCCATCTGTCCCCATGAGATCTAAACCCCCTCTCAGAGGCAGAGTGGGCATCACCATCCCAAAATCCTCAAGACAGGGGAATGACCAGTGGACTAATGTAGACTTACTATTATTCTACTATAGACTTACTGTTATTCTAGCAATAGGAGAACTTTTATCATTGATGTGGAAGCAGTGGCCACTGGAGGTTCTGAGTGGAAGGAAAGGGAAAAGGGAGTGTAATATGGGGGCATTTTCGGGACATTGGAATTGACCTGCGTGACGTTGCAATGACAAATACAGGCCATTATATAGTTTGTCATAACTTACAAAATTGTATGGGACAGAGTGCAAAGTATAATGTAAACTATAAACCACGGTTAGTGACGATGCTTCAATAGCTGTTCATCAGTTGTAACAAATGTATCACACTAATGAAGGATATTGTTAATGTGGGAAAGTGTGGAAGGGGGACGGGGTGGGGCATATGGGAATTCTCTATATTTTTTATGTAACATTTATGTAATCTAAAGCTTCTTTAAAAATAAAAAATAAATGATTTCTTCCATTGCTTGAATCACAATATGTCTATTTTGGGACTTGGGGATTGTCCTGAGTGGCGTTTCGGCGACAGATGTAGGCCATTTTACATCAGCATATACCATGCAGAACTGTGTGGGAGAGAGTGTGGTCTACGATGTGAACTGTGGTCTATGCTTGGTGGCAAGGCCCCAGGATGTGTATATCCATTACGGGTGATGTGCCACACTGATGAAGGATGTTTGTGTGGGATGTTGTGGGAGGTGTGGGAGGTGGGGAACATGGGAATCCCTGTAATTTAATTTCTGTGTAATATCTAAGTAATCTAAGCACCTTTAAAAAAAATATATATATATATATATATATATATATATAAAATAACATTTTGTAAGCAAATGCACATATATGCATATATATTTATATATCATTTTACAAATATTGGTATGTATTGTGAAAAATTTGATTTTTACCCACAATAAAAAAATAAATAAATGAATAAAATAGTTGAAATATATATATAAAAAGAATGCTACAGCTAATAGGATGAGGATGATCAGGGATAAGATGTTAGTAAAGAACATTTTGTTAAGAAGAGGAGTTGAACCTCTGGTTACAAAGGTTTAAGTTTTATTCAATTACTGGGATTTGCCATCTTAACAAACCCTGTTTTATGGCAGGGTTGGGTTTGTAATTTAGATTAAGATGATTTCAACTGTTGAATTTTAAGGTGCTTTAGGAAAAGCTGGTCTTATTTCTTTTGTCCTTTTGTCCTGGGAGAAATTAAGTATAAGTAGAAACTGACCTGGATTTCTCTAGTCTGGACTCAGATCATGTAGGACTTTAATCATTGAAGAAACAAACCACTAAATGCAGGTACACCATTGTGATGTCCCGATCCAACATTCAGGTCATAAATCCTCTTGTTGATATGGACTCTAGAATAGGATTGCACCGTTATTCCTAGGGTAATTTGTTCTGTTGATCGATTTTTGGGTCAATTGATGATTCTATCGTACTTTACTAGTTAAGTCTAGGTATACATCATTTGGTTTCATTTTTGTTTTTGTTTAATACGCTGGGTCACTCCAACCAAAACTGGTAACTCATGTAATGGGTTTGTTGTTCCTTTGGGGTTATACCATAGTTGACGGGAAGGTCAGTATCACTGTTTGTAAGGAGGAGACAGTAAAACCCTCGTGTGGTCATCCATACAAGTCCTTAATCAGAGAGCAAATGATTATGCTACCTTTAAGCAGTCAGGGTACTGTTGCCGTTAAACATATGTCACTGAGCAAGAAGTGGCTCTACTAAGCTAGAGGTGATATTTTTGGAAAATAGGTGAGGTTTGTGTTTTCTGAATTCCTTCTACTTCTTTAAATCTTTCTGGTATTCACATCTGTGTTGGATTAACAATAAGTGGAACAAAAGAATGCTTGGTAGGTTAAAGTTGCTTAATTAACTAACTGGTTTATCTGTTCTGGTATAAACTTGTAACAGAAAAAAAGTCTTCTTGTTACTTACATTAACATTATTTCTTCTATTAAATAATAGATGGTCCATTACATTGTTAGGACTTGGGGTAGGTTTTAGGAATTAAGGATGACTTGTTGTCGAGTTTAAATACTTTTTTTATTGGTGGCTGCTTTTAGGCCAACTATTGAGTACTAATATTTTATTCTCTAATTGAGGTTCTTTTTCCTTAAATTCAATAGAACTGTGCCTCTATTATATATATTTACTATTATTTCAAGTTTTATACAATTTAAAAACTTTTTCTTATACATCTCAAGAATAATTTTTGTGTAAACTCCTTATCATCCATATTTTCGCATCATGAAATTGTGTGAAAATAAGTGTTGGTAAGTTCATAATGATTTTCTGTCTATAACTTTTATTTTCAAATGTTTCATTCAGAATCTGTTCACTTGTTTTTCAGGTTGGTGGTGAGGGTTTGTTTAATGTTTTCTTTGTGTGTATGTTTTCTTGTATTAAATGAACAGGAATTTTGATTATTGTTATGTTTGTTTCAAAGGGTCAAAAAGAATAAGTGATAGTGAAGTCTCTGACTATGACTGTGATGATGGAATTGGTGTTGTGTCAGGTAAGACTTTTAAAATTATGCTACAGCTTTAAGAAAGGAAGTGTAATTCATCCTTATTTATCAGAAAACAATGAGAAAGAAATAACTTGTTTCCTTACCCCCCCAAAAAAAAAACCCTTATGGTATCATTATGGCAATTTAAACAAATCCTTGAATAATTCCAGTAGCTGTTACAACTGTACCAGTTATTAGATTGAAAATTCTGTGCAAGCAAAGTGTAAACTATAATGTAAACTATAGACCATGGTAACTAGCGGTGCTTCAAAATGTTGTCAGCAATTGCAACAAATGCACCACACCAATGAAAGATGTTGTTAATGGTGAAGGGTGGCGTGGGGTACATGGGAATCCCCTTATATTTTCAATATAACATTTATGTAATCTAAAGCTTCTTTCAGAATAAAATTTTTTAATTAAAAATTTTTAAAAATTTGTATTGAAAAATGCCACGAGTGAATGTTTATAAATTTTCTATTTTTAAACTAGTAAATAATAAACATTTTACTATTAGTATGATGAGTTACTGCATAATGAAACTTTTTTATCTTGAATAAAATTGTCAGAAAAAAAGGAAATATTTTGACATCTCAAACATACTCAAATTTGTCAAATATTTAAATAGGCTTTTTTGAATTTTTGTCGTTGTTACATTGATCAAATATCATAAGATTATTTTTTTGTACAAAAACATTTTTTAAATTATGGTAATGTAGTTTAAAACATTGTGTCAGTTCATGGTTAGATTTAATAGATAAGTAACTGCTTTTTCTATAAATTCTGAAAAAATGTTCATTGATATTTATATACATATATAGCATATGTAATGACTTTAATATATAATTTTCTTCAATGTTAATTAACCTAAAAGTTTCATAATTATGACTTTTACCCTTAACATAATATGCTATGTTGTATGTAAAACATGGTACATTTGCATCTGTGAGAGTTAGATGACATGTTTTCTTTGCCAATTTTGTTAGCATATGGATCACTTTGCATGCTATCACTGTTTTACTTTTTAAAACCTCAAAGCCTATTTTTCTGCTTTAATTTTTTTTTTTTTTTTTGCATCACAGTGAATCATTTATTAAGATATCAAAATATTTTCCATGGTCTCTTGCTCTGAGATCAGTACAATTTTTCTTTCTATTTTTATTCTATTCCTTTGTTAATTGACGATGCTGTTTTTCTCTTTGCTGAATTCTAGTGACATCAGGTTTTTTTCATCCAAAATGTTTCCTTTCAGGCCATTAAAGCCCTTTACCTTAATGTCATTTTTGGCATATCTCAATCTTGCATTTTATACTTTCAGGATGGCAAAATTTATTTCATATGGTCATTTTATTATTTTCCATTCTGTCTAAGGAATTGTATCTTGAAAAAACTATATTGGCTCTGTCATCATTGGGGTTAATACTTTCTGGAGGAATTTTTTGCTGTTATAGAATAGTGTTTAGGGAACCTACACAATTCAATGTTTACCCTGGGTTCATTATGTTTCAACAGGATGCTTTTCTATCTCTGTATTATTATTATTTTGCCTCTGCAGAGACTGTCTAGTGAATAATTTAATAATCAGTTGAGGAGTAAAGACTTTCTGTGCAGTATCCTATATTTTGCTATTCTTAAATCAAATGATTTTGATACATAGTTCTTTCATGATATATTACACATGAACAATGAATTAAGTACTTCTTGTGTTCTATTAGAAATTTGTAAGTCATCTCCATATTATTTTAATGAACAACAGAATCAGTTGTGGTATTGTAGTTTTTGGAATATTAACTTTCATATGCTCATCACTTATGTAAATGTTATAGCAATTATATTTACATAAATATCATTATAAATTAGACTAAAATGTATATTAATTCTAAGAAATAACTTTTCTTACATTTCCTTTTCTTTATGGTCATTTTGTTTTAAAGCTCCATCATTAAAAGTAAGTTTTAAGAGAGAATAAATGCTTCAATTAATAATTTATCAAATAATTTAATGCCTAAGAGATCAATTAAATAATCTGATACTCTCCACAAAATTATTTTCTTTCAATTTTATGTGTTTATTAGAGAAGTTGTGGGTCTACAGAGCAATCATGCATAAACACAGGATTCTTATACACCACCCCACCACCAACACCTGTATTGGTGTGGAACATTTATTACAATTAGTGATAATGAATTTTTAAATTGTACTATTAATTAAAGTCCATGGTTTAACTTAGGGTTCACTGTTTGTGTAGTGTAGTTCTGTATTAGTTAGTCAAAGGGGTGCTGATGCAAAATACCAGAAATCTGTTGGCTTTTATAAAGGATACTTATTTGGGGTAGAAGCTTACAGTTACCAGGCCATAAAGCTTAAGTTACTACCCTCACCAAAGTCTGTTGCCACATGTTGGAGCAAGATGGCTGCCTATGTCTGCTAGGGTTCACGCTTCCTGGGTTTCTCTCTTCCTGGGACTCGTTTCTCTTCAGGCTCAGCTGCTCTGCTCTCTCTACAAGGCCAGCTGTAGACTACCAGGTGAAATGCTCATTTCTCTTCCTGGAGCCTCTGCCGTGTCTAACAAAGACTTCTCTCCTTCATGTATCTGCTTTTCTTTGTATTTACTTCCCGGGCCCCAGGATCAAAACTTAACTAATTCCTGTGCCTTGTTATTTTCTCTGTGAGTCCCCAACCCAGGTTCTACTGACATGGCCCAATTAAAGCCCTAATCATAATTTAATCAAGTAAAAGTGAAATCTCTGAATTCAATACAATCTAAGGGTATCACTTGCCCAGAGGAGCAGACCAATTTACAAACATAATCAGTATCTCTTTTTGGAATTCATCAATAATATCAAACTGCCACAAGTTCCATGACTTTTTATAAAGAAATTTATGTTTTTATATACAATCTAACATTTCCCCTTTTAATCATGTTTAGACATATATTTCAGTGCTGTTAATTGCATTCACAATGTTGTGCAAAATTATTCATAAGGCATCTCAAATGTGCATTACATGTATACATATATATAGCACACACCTGCATGATTTAATCACCAAAATGCTTAGTCCTAATTAACATTTTAAACACTTCTAAGCATATAGTGTAAGCTAATACACAAACAAATGTGTTAATATTTTGTAGCCCATATATAGAGATTTATTTCCAATGGTAAACTGAATATCTATCAAATTTAGATTATCAGTTACAGTCATTTATAACTCCTTTTTAGCTTTGCTATTAACCTTTTCTCAAGAAATAACTGTTTCTGCTGCTTTACTTAATTTTTCTTACTTTTCAAGGCAGATATCTTGAAAATTATGCCCAAAGTAATATTTTCTATGTGTTCTGGTTAACTCAAGTCATATGTAAGTTTGACATTTGCATTGCAAATATTATTCTTCAAAAATACTTTGAAACTTTGGTTTATGTTGAAATTCAGATTCCCCAGGTAAGCAATTCCAGACATGGATTTTGCCTCCCATGGTACACTGAACAGTGGGATTATGAATGGTCATAAACTATTTCTTTGAACCAGTTAACTCACCCAACAACCCCAATGATATATATATATATATCATTATATATAATATATATAATATGAATCGTAGCCACATAAATTTTTGGAATTATTTTCCACTCTGATCTTAAAGAATATACAAAGATATACAAATGATTTATTTTCTATTGGAAAGATTTAATTGTTATCTTAATTTTAGGGAGATGTTTTAATCATTTCCTCTTTTTTATAACTAATATTTTTTATTTTTAAAGAAACTTTAAATTACATAAATGTTACATAAAAATATAAGGGATTTGCAGCCCTACTCCCTCCACCTCCCACACTTTCCCACATTAACGATGTCTTTCATTAGTGAGGTACATTTGTTACAATTGATGAACACGTATTGAAGCATTGCTACTAACCATGGACTACAGTTTACATTATAGTTTACACTGTGTCCCACACAATTATGTAAGTTATGACAAAATATACAATGGCCTGTATCCGTCACTGCAGTGTCATGCAGGACAAATCCAATGTCCTGAAAATGCTGCCATAGTATACTTATTCTTCTCCCATCCCTTCGAACCTTTGGTGACCACTGCCTTTACATCAATGATAAGAGTTCTTCCATTGCTAGAATAATAATAAATCTATAATAGAATAATAATAATTCTATTTTAGTCCATTGCTCATTCCCCAACCTTGAGGATTTGGGGATGATGATGCCCACACTGCTTCTAATTGAGAGGGGCTTAGATCCCATGAGGCAGATAGATAGAGCTATCTTGCTTGCAGTTGCAGATACTCTCTGTTCCTTGGGATGAGCGTTGTCCATCGTCATCTCCTTGTTAGTTGTCCTGGGTGAGTCCAATGAACTGGAGAGTAGGTGTTGCAACTCTGCTGAAAAGTCACCTACAATCTTCTTATTTCCTAAGTCAATTACCTATCCTCAGTAATCATTATCACCTCTCAATACCACTTTACATCATTAATCTCTAATTTTTTCTTAAAATCCTGTATTTCTTTTTAATCTCCATATCACTGCATTATCTGAGTTCTCTTATTTCAGTAACTCTTCTTCCTTTTCTCAATAGTATATCTTAACCCCATATCTCTCTGTATACCAATTCCATAGATTTCAATGGTGATCTTTTTATAAATGATTTAAAAATCTTTATTAGCAATCCTAACCTCTCTCTCAAGATTCCATTACACATCTGTAACTGCCTATATTCCTAAAACTATTCTCATCCTCCCCTCTAAACTGGTCAATCTCATTAAACTACTCTTAGTTCCTGATAGGCTTAACTCAAAAGTAAAGGCTCATTTATTTCTTCCTCTTTTTTTGCTCCTGCATCTAGTCACAAAATGTTACTGATTCATATTGGAGTGCCCCCAGAACCCATCCTCAGACCTTTTCTCTGTCTACATTCACTCCCCTACTGATTTCATCTGGTTCCATAAAATTGATAAGCTCAATTCCCAAATATATAACTCCAGGCAAGACAAACTGCTGTACTCTAAATTTTATACTCTACTGCCCACTTGACATTTCCACTTGGATATCTAACAGATATCTCTAATTTAACACATTCAGAATTGAACTCTTGATCCTTCTCACCAAGTTACTCAGTTACTCAGATAAAAAATTTAGATTTATTCTTGTCTCTATTTCTCATATTCCAATATCAAATCTTTCACAAAATCTTCCTGACAGCTCTTCAAAATATATACACAATCTAACCACCTCTTATCACCTCCATTGCTATCATCCTGGTTTAAGCCACTATCATTTCTTGCCTGACTTACTGCCCTGCTTCCCATTAGTCTATTCTCATTATAGCAACCAAAGCCATCCTGTTCAAGCAAAAGTTAGATCATGTTCAATTTCTTCTAAAAGCCTCTAATAGATTAAAATCACTCAGATTAAATACCAAAAATCTTTAGAATCATTTAGAGTGATCTCTCAAATCTCTGATCCCTTCTCCATCACTCTCTTTTCCCCAAGCACCCTATTGTCCTTGCTGTTCTCTGAAAATGTCAGACACAGTCCTATCTTGGGACCTCAGCACTTACCCTGGAACACTCCTCCTATATCTCTATCTGGTGAAACACCTCTCCTTCTTCAAGACTTTGCTGATGTGTTACTTTCTCAACAAGTCCTATCTACCCTGACCACCCTATTTAATATTGCAAAATGCCCCCTTACTCTGGCATTTTGATCTTCCTTAACCCTGCTCTGTTTTGCCCCATAGCACTAAATCACCTTCAAACATAACATATATAATTATTAGCGGGTTTTTTGTTTATTGTCTCTATCGCTCTCCAACCAGAGTTTTAGCTCTATAAGAGTTTATTTTATATTGCAGCATATAGAATAGATAGCATCTGGCATGCACATACTCTCATAAATATCTGTTGAATAAATTCTTTCTGTGTAACATGTTGCCACTTCTACTGTCATATTCCAGAGCTGCACCACTAGCTACATATAGCTATTTAAATTTAATTTAATTAAACTATATATAATTGAAAATTCAGTTCCTTAATAACAGTAGCCATATTTCAAGTGCTCCGTAGCCACATGTTTTTAATGGCTACCATATTCAATAGCACCGATATAGAACATTTCCACCATTGCAGATAATTCTGTTGGCCAATGCTGTTCTAAATATTATAAGAATAGTTAATCTCCTTGCTGCCATCTCTCTGACCTTCATTACATGCATTATATATTACTGTCAGGTTCATCTTCCTAAATTGTTACTTAGATTATGTAAGCTTTTAGTAGAACACGGTGAGAGTATTGGAGTAAAAAAGATCTTGCTTTAATTCCTAGCCATAGTATTTGACACTTAATTTAAATTTCTTTGTCTTAATTTCCTCAAATGTAAAATGGGGATAATAATGCCTTCTTTGTAGAGTTGTTTCTATTATGCAATACATTTGTTCCTGAAAAAACCTTGAATTCTGAAAAACCATGTTGTTTACAGGGCTTCTGGAAAATAGCATTAGGGAAGACCATTCAAAATCCATGTAGCGTTGTAATCAGAGCACTAAAATAAAAAATGCCAGCACAACTAAAAAGCCATATCAAATCTTAAGAAATAATTATTTTAAAATATTAGGTAGATATGAGACTTTAAAATTATGTAGAAGAATCTTTTGATGGAAGGAGTAGATCTAGATGGAAGGAGTATAAGGCTGCAAAAATAATGGCATCAGTGTCCACAAACAGCAGGAAGATCCCTTGCAATAAGCACTTCTAAGACAGAGTTTGTGACCAAAATGAGCCAAGAGGAAGAATGTGGATGAATGGACAGCATATACAGTTCTATATTTCTCTGGTTTGCTACATACAGCTATTAGTGTACTTTGCATTCAATTGCTATTATAGAGTAGCTGTAGTGATTACTGTTGGTGTTGCATCCAGATCCCCTTTACCAGCTGGTTTACCCATCCCCAGCTGCTATGCCTGTTGGTTGCTAACAACTCACAACTGCCCCCTTATCTGGAGAATTGCCCTTAGACAAACAGAAATCACCACCCCAACTTCTCCTGTCAGTCTTCAGCCAGTGACTGACTGACATAGAAATACTGAAGTTCAATACCCTTGCTTCAAAGCCAGAGCAATTCTGATGCAATTCATGCTCCAGAGCCTCCAGTAGGATTAGGCTGAGAGTATGTCCTTGCTTAGTTCCATCCATTGCCCTATTCTAACTTCTTTCTAACTCTTTCAGTTAATTATATGCACTCGAATTCTGTTTCTAGTTCTGTTTCTAGAGAACTTGACTTGAGATAATACTGTATAACATTAACAGGCTGGGAATAATCACATATGAACGAATATTTTCTGAGTTATTTCTGGGAAAAAACGTTGTAGAAGAACATTTTATGATGTTCCTAGCAGAGTTCCTAGTACATAGGAAAAGGTAAATTACTAATAGCTATGATGAGCATGATGAAGATGGTGGTGGTGGTGGTAATAACACTGCTCATTATTTTTCAGTTTTGAGACATGAGTTCATGGCATTTCAGATATATACAACTTGGGTCAAATTTACCTTTCCTATGTATCTCCACTGATGCCACACATTAAACTGCTGTTTTTCTACCACCTAGAATTCCTTCTACTTTTCTACCCTTCTGTCCAAATCCCATTTGCTTTCTAGGACTCGTTTAGTTGTATCTTTTCTAATATACTTTCCCTAAGTATGTCAACCCTTTGGGCTATTTCCCTCCTCTGATCTTTCACACTTTTATGATAAGAGTTCTACTGTTATCTCAACCCTATTAAATACTATTAAAAAACAGTTTCCTCATGGACTTCAAATGGTATTCAGAATGTTTTCTAATATCATTTATCTCTTAAAAATGACTATAGACTTTTAGGAACTTTTTATGAACTTAATGGTTTTACTGTTTATAAGTGTTGAGAAGTATTTTAAGCTCTTCTAGGTCATTGAAGAGATGAAAATTTGTTTTTAGAGTAAACTTGACTCTTTTATTAAAGATAATTAAGTGTATATAAAAATTTTGTTCTATATGTAAGGGTTTATAAAAGTTTAACTCCACCCACCTTTGAATAATGCCATCTAAATATTTGTTATTTGTTCATAATTTATGTGTCTGCAAAATATCATTTCATCTTGGTATTATGCTTTATTCATTTTACTTTACATTTAATATGTTTTTCACCAACATTTCATGTTTTTCAGTAAGGGAAAAATACACAAAAGATTTAGTAGTCAGATAACTTTAATCTTAATCTTCCTCCCTTTAGATTATCGACACAATGGTCGAGATCTTCAGAGCTCAACATTATCAGTGCCAGAACAAGTAATGTCATCCAACCATTGTTCACCATCAGGGTCTCCTCACCGAGTAGATGTTATAGGAAGGACTAGATCTTGGTCACCCAGTGTCCCTCCTCCACAAAGGTAAGATAGCATACATATTTTATTTGTAGAAAGGTACTTAAGCCCTTCCTATAGTAAATTATCATTAATTGTCTCCAAATAAAATAAATCACTGGGGAAAAATGTTGTTTAAGGAAAAACAAAGATGCTACTCAAAAACCTGTGTGATGAGAGTTACTTTGTAACTTTGGAAAACCTGTATTTTATTTTATTGTAAGTGTTCAAAATCATTAAGAACCAGATTTTAACCACATAGTAATATTAAGCAGATGTAGTTAGAACTAATTAATTATACTCTTGAATGATTTAGATATTGATATCTTCAGAAATAGATAGGAAAAAATAAACATCTGATGGGTCTTCTAGATAATTATATTTATAAATTTAATTTATTTGATTTATAGGGACTAGTTAGCACTTGAAAAGCATTGGCTTAATTTTAAAAATTGAAGAAATTTAAAAGAAAATATTTAAATTTATAAGCAGTTTATAATGTTTGAAGATGTTGAACTAATTAAGTTTATAAATGGAACCAAAATTATTTGGTCTTCTGAAAAGTGGCTGCCAAAATTTGGTGGATTTAAAATAGAATAATAAAAATTTTAATCTTATATTTAAAGTATAAGAAAGAACTAGGTATTTTATTTGTACCTTGAATACATTAAGTCTTTGCTGATTAAAAAAATAAATAAGAGTGCATGAGTTTTAAAACAAGGAAATGAAATTTGAACATGCATAGGTTTTAGAAGAGATTCAGCTGCATATAATAAATAGAAAGACCATACCATGGAGCTTAACCTTAAAAGGTTTATTCTACCATGAAAAAGAGGTGTGGAGTTAGACAATCCAGGGCAAGATTGGTAGCACAAAAAAATCATCATTGATCAATTATACAGACTTCAGTTTAGATTTTAAGAAACAAATTAACAATCATGATCCCCAAAATAAGATCCATCAATATATTGCCTATGAGGAACCTGCTGAAAATAGAAGTACAAAGAGAATATGAAAAATCAAAGGCATGAAAAAAATATGATGAGCGTATGTAAAATGAAAAAAATTTCAACCTGAAAAAAATGAATTCAATGTCAAAAATGTCATAAAGGACAAAGAAAGATATTACATTCTAGAAAAAAAGTGAACACTAAATCTAAAAATTATAATCAATACCACTTTGAATTGTACAGTTTGCACTTTGCCGAAAGGAGCCTGGTAAGGAGTCAAGCTCTAGCCTGCACTCTGCTCAGTTGTATACCCCCAAGGCCAGATCTATACAGAAGCAAGATGTTTTCATATTTCCTCCAAGGCACTGTAAAGGTTAATGAAAGGCCCTGGGTGTAATGATCTTGAACAAATATGTCACTTACATTATATAAGGCTTCAAAATATAAGAAGCAAAAATTAACAGGAATATAGACAGAAATAAGTAAACTAATAGCTGTAGTTGGAGATTTTAACATATTCCTAACAGAAATCAATAGATCAGTCAGACAAAAACAATTAACAGGCTTAGATTGAATAAATCTATGTATTAGTTCAGAAAACTTGTGTGTCTCAAGTATTCTATATTTTTTCAAATGTAACTTTGTGTATCTCTATATAAAATTGCATACCTTTCAAGCAAAGAATACACATTTTTTGGCACACTTCAATCAGTAACAAAAATTGATCAACAAAGAAAGCCTCTGTAAATCCCAGACAATTTATGTCAATAAACTTATAAAGCAAAAAGAAAGATAGTTTTAAAAATTCATGAATACTTTCTAAGATGCTGCTAAATAACTTTTGAATATGGGGAAATTAATTAGGGCAATTATGAAACATTAGAATTGAATGGAAATGAAAAAGTTTTAAACACTTTAGGACACAAGCAATTTTTAGGAAATTTTTACCTTAAAACATATTTGTCAGAAAAAAAAAAAAGATTGAAAATGATGAGCCAAATAAACACTGAATATAAGAAACTTGATAAAGAAGAGAAAACATCATAATGAAACATGAAGGAAGGGCATAATAAAGATAAAGGCAAAAATCAATGAATTGAGATAAAAGGAAACAGAGAGGAGAGAAGGAAAAAAAGAGTTTGTGTTAAATAAACCAAAAGCTAATTATTTAAAAGGAATAAAGTAATAGGCACCAGTACAATAGAAAAAATAGTGTAGAATAAAATGAGAGATGTAAATAAAATAACGTAAAAGGGAAACAACTATAGATAAAAAAAGAGATTTTAAAAACAAACTGTGGGAAGCGGCTGTGGCTCAATCAGTAGGGCTCCCGTTTACCATATGGGGGGCCCCGGGTTCGATTCCCGGGGCCTCTGGTGAGGGCAGGCCCGCCCGCACGGCGTGGTTGGCTGACCCAGCGAGCACAAGCAGCAAGGGGGGGATAAATGAATAAATAAATTTTTAAAAATCTTAAAAAAAAAAATTAAAAAAATAAAAACAAACTGTTAGGGGGATGGATGTGGCTCAAATGGTTGGGCATCTGTCTCCCGTATGGAGGGACCTGGGTTCAATTCCCAGGACCTCCTGGTAAAAATAAATAAATTAATTAATTAATTTTAAAAAATAAACTTATTACATTTGTTAATCCAGGTGAACGGTCAGATTTCTGGGAAAAAAATGTAAAATATCAAAATTGGCATGAGAAGAAGTAGAAAAGTTAAATCAACCAACAGCTTATAAAAATCTTGAAACAGTAATCAAAGACCAACTCTCCCCCGACTACAACTAAAGAAAAGAAGTCCAGACTAAGAAGTTATTTTGGGTAAATTTTAACTATGTATCAAGAACAGATAATCTCTGTGATATGCACCTTGTTCTAGAAACAGAAAAAGAGGGAAAACCACCTGACTCTTTTACTAAGACTAAAATACAACATTAGTTTTAACTCTTACAGTACAAGAAAATATCATTAAGTCCATTTCATTAAAAAACATAGATGTTAAAATTGTATATTAACTAGCTAAATCTAACTATGAATTAAAAGCAGGGTGGTTAAACACCAGAAATTTTGTTATGCTAATTCATCACATTAATGTACTAAGGGAGAAATAAAACTTAATAGAAGCAGAAAAGCATTGTATTATAATTAACTTGTATTCACAATAGTCAGGAAACTAAGAATAAGAAGAAAATGACTACATGATATAAAGGCTATAAATCAAAATCCTATGGTAAGCATTGTGTTTAATGGAAAATTTTAGAGATAGTCACTTTAATATCAGAAATTAGAGATGGATGCTTATTATTGTTGTCACAGTTTAACATAGTAACTCAGGTTCTGATAAATATTCTAAGAAAAGAAAAGAAAATGTGTAGGACTGGAAAAGTAATGTAAACCGTCATTTGTTGATGATATGATTATCTTCGTAGAAACCCCAATATAATCAAAATACTATTAAAACTTATATGGGAGTTCTGGCAATTTGCTGACCAAAAGATCAACTTACAAAGATGATTAATGACTAATTAGAAAACATAATAGAATGGAAAACACTATCTCAAAAGTAGAACAAAGTATAAAGTATCTGGCAATTAATCAAATAATTCACATGATATTTATAGTGAAAGAAGTAAAACTTTATATAAAGAACAGATGAGAGGTATACCGTATTCCTGAGTAGAATGTCTTCATATAATAAATGTATCAATTCTCCCCCAAATTAATCTATAAATTTAATGCAATACTAAACATAATTCTAACTAGCACTTATGGAAACTTGACAACATCACTCTAGAATTTATATGCAATGATAAAGGTATACAGATAAATCCCTTTTGAAAAAGAAGAGAAAAATTAAAGACCAAGCTATAATAATTAGAAAACAGGAAAACTAGGAAAGTTGTATCAAAATATCCCTATTGAGTAGACTAGAGCACAATATAAATATATTTATTTACCTTTATATTTATATGTAACTTGATATGCAATGATAAAGGTCACCCAAATTAATGTGGAATAATGATTAAAAAAGGATAGAAAAATAAGCTCATCATGTGAAATAAAATTAAAAGTTGGATTCCCACCTTACATTCTATAACATGACATGCCATGATCTTTTTTTTCTTATTTGTTTTCTTAGAAAAGTTGTAAGTTTACACAAAAATAATGGATAAAATACAGAGTTTCCATATGCCCCCCTATTATTAACACCTTGCATTAGTATGGTACACTTTTTACAATTGACAAAAGAACTTTTTTATAATTGTACTATTAACTATAGTCTAAAGTTACATTGGGTTTCACTGTTTGGATTGTAGAGTCTTATGATTTGGTTTGGTTTAATTTTTATTCTAGTAACATATATTCAACCTAGAATTTCCCTTTTAACAGCTTTCATTTATATTATTCAGTGCTGTTAATTACATTCACAATATTGTGCTACCATCACCACTATCCATTATCAAAACCCCAATTAGAAACTCTGTTTTGACCATAAATGTAAGAGTTGATTTCTGAATTCTCAATTCAATTCCAATGGTCCATATGTATGTCCTTGTGCCAGTAACATGCTGTTTTGATTACTATAGCTTTGTACTAAGTTTTAAGATCAGAAAGTGTGAGTCTAACAACTTCTTTCTTCTTTTTCAAAAAGACTTTTGATCTCTGGGTCCCCTTACCCTTCCATATAAATTTTATGATTGGCTTTTCCATTCCTGCAGATAAGACTGTTGGGATTTTTATTGGGATTGCGTTGAATCATAAATAGCTTTGAGTAGAATTCACATTTAGCAATACTTAGTCTTCCAATCCATGAACACAGAATGCCCTTCCATTTATTTAGGACTTCTTTGATTTCTTTTAGCACTGTTTCTTAGTTTTCCATGTCTAAATCCTTAACATCCTTGGTTAGATTTATTACTAGATATTCAATTCTTTTAGTTTATTATAAAGGACTCCATAAAACGATTAGGACCCACTCTGGGTCCTGCAATCTATTAGAAGGCCCTTAACTGAATCTAGCCAAAAAGTCCCACGTACAGTAGGCTTACCCACACAGGAATGGGTTAGCTTAAGAACATAATTTTCTGGGGTCCACAAAAGAATCAAACTAGTACAATTACATTAACTGATTTTCTTATGTTAAACCACCTTTGCATACCTGGGATAAATCCCACTTGATCATGGTGTATAATTCTTTCCGTGTGCTGTTGGATTCAGTTTGCTAGTATTTTGTTTAGGATTTTTTGCATCTATATTCATAAGAGATGTTGGTCTGTAAGGTTTTTCTTGTGGTATCTTTATCAGGCTTTGATAGGTGATGTTGGCTTCATAGAATGAATTAGAGAGTGTTCTCTCCTCTTCAGTTTTTTTGGAAGAGTTTGAGCAGAATTGGCGTTAATTTTTCTTGGAATGTTTGGTAAAATTCCCCTGTAAATCCATCTGGTCCTGGGTTTTTCTTTGTTGGGAGGCTTTTGATTACTGCCTCAATTTCTTTCCTACTTATTGATTTATTAAAATCTATTTCTTCTTGAGTCACTATAGGTAGTTTGTGTATTTCTAGGAATTTGTCCATTTCATCTAGGTTTTGTAATTTTTTTGTTCATAGTATCCCCTTATAGTCCTTTTTATTTCAGTGGGGTCAGTAATAGTGTCCCCCTTTTAATTTCTGATTTTAGTTATTTGTGTCCTCTCTCTTTTTTTCAATCTTAAGTTTGTCAATTTTATTGATCCTTTCAAAGAATCAACTTTTGGTTTTGTTGAGTATCTCTCTTGCTTTTTTAGTCTTTATTTAGTTTTTCTACACCCTAATCTTTCTTAATTCCTTACTTCTTCTCACTTTGGGTTGAGTTTGCTCTTCTTTTTCTAGATCCTCTAGTTATGAGGTTAGGTCTCTGATTTGATATCTTTCTTCATTTTTAATATAAGCATTTAGAGCTATAAATTTCCCTATTAGCACTGCCTTTGCTGCATCTAATAAGTTTTGGTATGTTGTATTTTCATTTTCATTCCCCTCAAGATATTACTTCATTTGCCTTGTGCTTTCTTCTTTGACTCATTGGTTGTTTACGTGTACATTGTTTAATTTCCACATATTTGTGAATTTTGCATTTTTCCCTCTGTTATTGATTTCTAACTTCATTCCATTGTGGTTGGAGAAGTTACATTGTTATAGTCTCAATATTTCTGAATTTATTGAGATTTATTTGGTCTACCCTAGAGAATGATCTGTTGACACTAGTGATAATGTATATTCTGTTACTGTTGTGTAAAGTGTCCTCTCATATATGTCTGTTAGGTCTAGTTGGTTTAGAGTATCATTCAAGCCTTCTATTCTTTCCTTATTGTTTTCTATTCATTATTGACAATGGCATATTAAACTCTCCTACTTTTAATGTAGAATCTCTATTTCTCCCTTGAAATCTGTCAATGTTTGCTTCAGATCTTTTGGGACTCTGCTGTTAGGTGCATATGTATTCATAATTGTTATGTCTTCTTGTTGAATTGACCCTTTATCACTATATAATGCCCTTCTTTGTCCCTTTCAATGGCTTTTGACTTAAAACATTTTTTATCTGATATTTCGAAAGCTACCCAAGCTCCCTTTTGGTTACTACTTGCACTTGCATGGTATATATATTTTTTTCCATCCTTTCATTTTCATTCTACTTATGTTTTTGAAAGTAAAGTTATTCTCTTGTAAACAGATAGTTGGGTCATGCTATTTTTATCTATTCTGCCAATCTCTGCCTTTTGACTGGAGAATTTAATCCATTTATATTTAATGTGAGTATTGCTAATACAATTTTTTCTTTTGCCACTTGACTATTTATTCTTTGTAAGTCTTCTATTTTTTGACTCTCAATTCTTCCATTTATGCCTCTTTCATATTTGTTTGATTTTTTTTTTTTTAACACTTTACCATATTAATTCCCTTCTTATTTCTTTCTGACTATATTTTTCATATAATTTTTTTGTGGTTACCATGGGGGTTAAAATGTAACATCTTAAATATATATTGATCATATTTTATTTGAAACCAACTTAACTTCAATAGCATACACATACAGTGTCCTCTATCCCTCTATCCCTCTGTCCCTCCACCTTGTTTTTATATTTGTTACAAAGTATATCCTTTTACATTGTATGTCAAACACCACAGATTTATTATTACTTTTAAGATATTTGCATTTTAACACCTAGAAGAAGTGAGAGTTGGAGTTACTTACCAAAAAATACTGTACAGTAGTAGTGGCACATGTAATTACCCATATGGTTACCAGAGGTCTTTATTTCTTTATGACACTTTGATCCACTGTCCAATGTCCTTTCCTTTCAGTCTGAGTAATTCCTTTTAGGATTGTTTGTAGGGCAGGCCTAATGGTAATGAACTCCCCCAGCTTTTGTTTATCTGGGAATGTCTTAATCTTTCCCTCATTTTGTAAAAATTATCTCTGGATATAAAATTCTTGGTTGGCAATTGTTTCCTCTCAGTGCTTTAGGTATTTCATCCCACTCCTTCTTGCCTTCATTGTTTCTGATGAGAAACTGGCACTCAACCTAATTGGGTCTCTCTTGTACAGAATATGTTGCTTTTCACTTGCTGCTTTTAGAACTCTCTCCTTGTGCTTTGGATTTGACAGTTTGACTACTGTATTAGTCAGCCAAAAGGGGTGCTGATGCAAAGTACCACGAATCTGTTGGCTTTTATAAAGGGTATTTATTTGGGATAGTGCTTACAGTCACAAGACCCTAAAGAGTCCAACTCAAGGTACTGTAAGAGGTACTTTCTCACCCAAAATCTGTTGCCATATATTGACGCAAGATGGAGGATGACATCTGCAAGGATTCAGCCTTTCTTCTTCCTCTTAAGAGTCTGTGGTCCCAGCTTTTTTCCATCTCAGTTGTAGGCTAGCATAATGCTCATCTCTCTCCCTGGGGTTAGTTTCTTTCTGGGCTCAGCTGCTTTGTTTTCTTCACAGAAGGTCAGGCTCATCTCCCTTCCCGGGGCCTCTGCCATGTTTAATGAACTGTCTCCCTTCCTCTGTGTTGTTCTTCTCTGTGTGCCTACTTCTCTATGAGAGTCTGTTTTATTAGCCCATCAAGGGGGCAGGCACTCAACGCTGTCTCATTCTAATGATGTGGTTGAATCAAAGCCCTAATCTTAACATAATTTAATCAGACATCTCAGCTGAATCTAATACAATCAAAGGGTTATCACACCTGGAGGTACAGACCAGTTTACAAACATAATCTATATTTCTTTTTGGAATTCATAAATACTATCAAACTGCCACAACTACTATGTTTCTAGGTGTATTTCTGTTAACGTTTATCCTGTTTGGCATTCATTGGGTTTCTTGGATGTTCATATTCACATCTTTAGCTATATTTGGGGAGTTTTTTGTCATTATTTCATCTAATATTCCTTCTGCCCCTTTCCTTCTTTCTTCTCCTTTTGGAACTCCCATAATATGAATATTGGTATGCTTGATGGTGTCCCACTGTCTCTTAGTCTCTGTTCACTTTTTCCCTTTTTGCTCCTCAGTGTGACTCATTTCAATTGTCTTGTCTTTGAGTTCACTGATTCTTTCTTCTGTACATTCCGATCTGCTGTTCAAATCTTGCAAATTTTCATTTCAGTTATTGAGATTTCAGTTCCAGTAGTTCTGTTTTTTCCTTTTTAATATTTCTCTCTTTTTAGAAATTCTTATTTGTTAAGTCATTGTTTTCCCTGATACTCTTTAGTTCTTTCTCTGTATTTTCCTTCAACTCCTTGAGCATATTAAAGATCATTTTTTTAAAGTCATTGTCCAATATGTCTATAGTGTGGTCTTCATTGATGTTTCTGGATTTTTATCCTCTTCCTTTGAATGGGCCATCATTTCCTGTTTCTTTGTCTTGTAATCTTTTGTTGCAATCTGTACATTTTAGTGTTTTAAAATGTTAACTCTGGGATTTATTCCTTGAGCAGTCTGAGTTTGTATCCAGCTGGAGTTATGGCAGAGATTTCTTTGAGTGATAGAAGCTAACAAAACCAAAGAAATCAGTGCTGGGAAGTGGATGTAACTCAAGTGGTTGAGCGCCTGCTTCCCACATAGGAGTTCTTGGGTTCAATCCCTGGTACCTCCTAAAAAATAAACAAACAAATAAAAAATCCCAACTCTCATTAGCAAGCAGATGTAGTTCATTGGTTGAGCACCTGCTTCCCATGTACAAGGTTCAATCCCCAGTAGCTCCTAAAAAAAAAAAAAGAAAGAAGAAATCAATGCAAAAACCATCTTTCACAGTTTTATAAATTGTCTTTATGTTGTCTGTTGCTCTCCTTCAGAGTTCAGCCTTCCTATCAAGAAGGTCAGCCCAAGGCAAATTCAAAGTGCAGGGTTCTCCCTGTCTCTTCTGAGCCTATGTCTTGTTCTGGGCTTGTGCTTTCTAGTGGCCTAAGACATTCCCCTGTTTACAGGAATTTGAATGCCCACTCTACTCTATGATAGACTTTCTCCCTCTCCTCAGTGCTGTATTGTAGGACTTAAAGCCTTTGCCCCTAGCTGTTTGCCTTAATTGCTTCTTTTACTCTTTAGCTGTCTCAAGTTGCTTTTGCTTGGAGAGAAAATTCTATAGCAGGGTCAACTGAAGAGGAGTTTCCTAGGTCAGTCTTTCCCAACTGGAACAAGGCCAGGGACCTGCAATGGAGTGCCAGCTGGCTCCACACTGCCCTGGGAAGGGATTGAGGGAGGGGCTTACAAGGACACCAGCAGCTTCTCCTATGACTTCTTTTTTTTTTTTTTTAAGATTTATTTTATTAATGTATTCCCCCCTTTGTTGTTTTGTGCTCTCAGCCTGCTCCCTGTGTCCATTTGCTATGTGCTTGTCTTCTTTTTTTTTTTTTTGGGGGGGGGAGGCACCAGGAACCAAACCTGGGACCTCTATGTGGGAAGGAGGCACCAAATTGCTTGAGCCACCTCTGCTTCCTGCTTTGTTGTGTCTTTCATTGTGTTTACTTGTTGTGGCTCTTCGTTGCATCATCTTTTTTTTTTAAGATTTTATTTATTTATTCATTTATCCCCCCCTTGCTGCTTGTGCTCGCTGGGTCAGCTAACCACGCCGTGCGGGCGGGCTTGCCCTCACCAGGAGGCCCCGGGAACCGAACCCGGGGCCTCCCATATGGTAAACGGGAGCCCCACTGATTGAGCCACAGCCGCTTCCTGGCATCATCTTTTTGCATCAGCTTGCCACACCAGCCTATCGCATCAGCTTGCTGTCTTGCTTGTCTTCTTTAGGAGGCACTGGGAACTGAACCCGGGACCTCCCATGTGGTAGGTGGAAACCCAACTGCTTGAGCCACATCCGCTTCCCTCTCCTATGACTCCTTAGCAGTGTTTTCTTGATTTGGAGCTTTCCCAGCAAATACAGCCTATCAATTGTTTTCCATAATTATGAGTATGTGTACTGTCTTTAAGACACCTCTACCGCTTTTGCCCTAGATGGGTTGGAATAATGGCCAACTATAGAGAGGGACCCCTAGTACTCTGAAATAGCTCATCAAAAGCATTGAGCAGTGATCAGACTGCATACCTCTGGACCTTGTACTAGTTCTTTGTATCCCACCCTAGCACCTGCAAACTGTACCAAGAGCCATGGTTGAGGACCCACTGCTGCCTGGCAGGGGGCTCAAAGATGGGGTATGGTAACTACAGCATGGAGAGTGAAATTCACCAGTGTTTACCATGATTTATCAACTACTTTCTCCAGTTCTTCCCTGACTGCTACACAATGTTCTATTAGACTCCAGAGTGTCAAATTAGTTGATTCAGACAGTTCCTGCCAGTTTAATAGTTGTTGTGGAGGGACTTATTCATGGAGCTTCCTTCTCTGCCATCTTCTCACAATCTGCCATGATCTTATTTATATTTTAAAGGGCTGTTATGTGTGGTGGTGGACTTGAGAAAGGCTTGAAGCAAGAGACTTCTTAGGCTTCTTCTATTGGTAAATGTTAGGCAGGAAAATGGTAGTTTGGACTAGGGTGCTATCAAGAGATCATGGAAAGTAAACATTCTGAGTTGTTTTTCTAATCTCTGAACTCATGTCCAACTACCTATGAGGTATTTCTACCCCATTTACTGTAGGCCATGTAAACAAATATATCCAATACTGAACTCATTTTCTCCTCCTTTTTTATTTCATATATCGTTGAATATCACTACCATCTGATTAAGCCAGGGACCTGAGAGTCATTCATTAATAACTTTGATATACTTTATCTCCATCCCCACTGGCATTAGCCCAGTTTGGGCTCTTTTTATGTCTTGTCTCTGTTATAGAAGCAATCTTCTAACTTACTCTCAACCTCCACTGGAATTTATACCCTGTTACTTGGGTGGGAGGGTAATTGGTTAAAACAAAACAAAAAACCTGGACTTGATATTAAAATGACTTTGTCTTTTGCTGGTATCTTTATTAAGAAACCTCATTTTAATATAATATATGATTATAGTTTACTAAGATATTTAATGGATATTGCTTGCTATTTCAGTCGGAATGTGGAGCAGGGACTTCGAGGGACACGCTCTACTACAGGACATTATAATACAATTAGCCGAATGGATAGACATCGTATCATGGATGACCATTATTCTCCAGACAGAGACAGGTAAATATGATTAAATGCTATTAGACCCTATTATAATCACTGCCTTCAGTAAGAAGGTGTTACCATAAAGTGATTTCATTTTAAACGTGGATATTCCTTTATCTTAGTTTCTAAAACCACATTTTCCCTTGACAAGTAAAGCCACATTCATTCTTATGACCACCTCATCATTTAAAAACAAGACAAACACAATTTTTTCTCTTGCTAAGAAAAATATAAAATTGTCTTGCTTTTGCAATTTTGGTCCTTTGTTAAGTCAAACCAGTTAAGTTAGTGAATGTGCATATGAGGTTATAATGGTAATCATGATAAAAAACATGTTTCATTTTCCTTACCTTATCATGACTAATTGTTACATATAAAATATTTTCATGAGACAATAGATATAAAGGTCTTTTATGTATACCAATGGGACTTTTTATATATAACAGTATTGAGAACAGAACTTGGTTTGTTTAGGGATCATTTTATTTTGATTCATGAAGAAGTTTATCCTTGTGGCTTTCACTAAACTTTTTAAGCTAAATCTTAAAGAATCATACTTGTTGATGTTGCACTAGAAGAATTCTCTGACTTTGCTCCATTAAACATGAGAAATGTGGAAGTAACTTGGTATATTACAATGATTACATTAATTAAATTCTAATTTTCAACTTTAAAAATTTTATTAATCTTTCTCATACATGGCTGGCTACATACAAAATGAATGCTATCTTTTTCCCAAACTACAAAATGAGCTTTAGATAAGGATTAGGAAAGAAAACCAAATTTACTATGCAGAGAATATTATAATTAAATAATGAGGAAACTTAGAAGTCCCTTTGTATGCATCTTAAACCAATTTTAGGAAAAACAGTGGGGGCTTTTAAATCAACTGATATGAAAGTTGTATCAATACTTATAAATTTAATTGTTCTATCTAAATCTAGGGTCATATTCAGTTAATGCTTATAATTTCATTGTCTTTTACTATGCTTCTCTGAAAGAAAAAACAGGAAATACCTTAGTCTTCAAATAATTTCAAATAAGTATTGACTTTTGTGTGTGAGATCTAAGAAGAAATTAGGAAAGTACTAAACTAATATCAGAAGTAGTGGCAAGTGAAAATTTATGTAGTATTTTGTTTCTTTTAAATCTTTTTCATAATCTGTGTCTTTAGGAGTAATTATAGACATGCTATGTTTAGTAATTGATGCTTATCAGGTACAACAATTATGAAAGAAGAATAATTATGTTGACATGATTAGAAAGTTGGAAGGAGTCATATGAGGATGGGTGAATGGTTATTTTAGTTACCTATTATGATTTTAATGAGCTCGATCATTTCTGGAAATTATTAATATAGCAAGTTATAAACTCCTTTACCTTGATGGTTTGATTATGGAAATGATGAGAGAAAAAAGTCTGAAATGACTTTAAATCCTTCAAGTTTATATAGTTTTACTTTTAATGAAAAATTGGACTTTGATATTTTCTCTGGAGACAAGTAATATAGTCTAAATCTTGCAGAGAAGACTAGAATAAAATTAAACTCTAAAATTACACTTAAAAACAAAAATAGGCACTATGAGATTAAATGTATAATCTTTATCAAGATTTTAAGGCAAATAGCCTTAGGATTAATGGCAACAAATTTACTATTAAATCCTTGGTGGCTAAGACTTGGTATTAGCCAATATAGTCCTTAATTGAAATAAGTCATTATATTTTTCTTGTTTACTTTATAATTCTATGAATCTTTTATCAAAAAATGTTCAAGTAATTATCTCCAGAAGTTTTGGGGAAAATGAGTCATATGGTTTCATTACATTTTTGGTATGCTCTAATTGCCAGATAATAAATAATTACTATTAATTATGAGCTTCCCTAAATTCCTTTTGAAATAAGTAAAATAAAATTGCTTTTAATTAAGAATATAAAACCATCATTCATTAACATGAAGAATCAAAAGTACAATATGATCCATCTAGGTGGTCTATTGCATTATTAAATAGTGATTCCTTGATTTATGTTTTACCCTAATATTCTAAAAGGTTTTCAGTAATAGAATGTATGTGATACAATTGTAATTTTTTATATTATTTAGAGAGTAAGAATACTCTAGCACTCTTACAGTGTATTTTCGTTAACAGACGTAGAGTAATTCAACAATTCTGTTGATTTATAAAACCTAAAAAATAATTTCCTTTGAGATTATAAGTATAATTTAAGTATTTTGAAAAGTACATTAATCTTTCTTGATGCACTGGACTAGAATAATATATTATTGAATGTACTCTTTTTCAATATTTGGCTTTGAAGCCAAATCTGGGTTTGAATCTAGGATTTTACAACTTGCTAACTGTGTGTCTTTGGGAAAATTAGCATATTTGACACTTGATTTCTTTAAGAAATTAAAATATTGTGTAAATTAAATGATATAGTGCCAGAAGTTGCATAATATGTACTCAAAAAATGTGCCTTACCTTTAAACTTTTAAAAGGATCTTTTGGCTTGCAAAGAATTCACATTTTATGCTTACCAGTTAAGCAGAAAACAGGGAAATCTGTCAATTTGAGTAATTTTTAAAAGCTTTGTAGAGAATGTAGGACATGAGTTGGACCTTGAAAACTGGGCATGTTTATTCAGGCAAGAACAAGAGCAAAGATACAGAGGCAGAACACACCTATACATCAGAAAGGCCTATTACGAAGGATGAACGATTTGGGGACATGTTGGAAAGTTGTGCGTGAAGACAATGGCTTTTACATTGGCTATATTGGGTGAGAAACAATGCTACTTGACGTTAATTTATAGTACCTGGTTTAACTTAAGTGGTGTGAAAAGGAGACTTAGTATTCATGTCCTTTTCTTCAGGGTAATATAAAAAGAATTATATATAAAAATTTAACTGGATCTTTGTTTCTCTGCATATCTCACTCTGTTGTCATTAGTCGATATCCTGTTTTGTTTTGAAAAGAATAGATTCTTTACAATAATACAAAAACCTAGATGCAGGAATATTAGCTAACATAATGAATTGTAATGGACTTCTTTCATTTTCCTCCTTCCCCATACTTTTTGTACCAGTTTTTCTCTAGTAAAATCTGATAGCTACTACAACTCGCATAATTTTCCTGGGGCTTTAGAATTAGAAATCATGATGAAAGCTTATTTGTTTATATAAGTTAATTTCTGATTGGAATAATTTATAGTGTATTGGATAATATTTCTGTAACAAGCCAGAGAGCTCCTGCAGTATAAATTTTTATGCCTATCCTAAAGACCAAATTATATTGGGTGCATTTAAATCCATGGACTATACTTTTAGCATAATAAGAAAAAATATAATTAACACTGGCAGAAGATAAAGTACCCTATAAACTTTTTCTTCTGTGCATTCAATTAATACATTTCTATTCCAAAAGGAAAATGGCCCATTATGTGAATCTCTGGGTCATTCACACACTTAACGCTTTTTCTCTACTGTTTATGGGCCAGCTAGCTATCAAAAAGTATAAAATATATGTATAACTAGTCCATTAAATAGAATAGCATCTTTGGCCCGTTAGCTATCAACTCTGAGGGAAATACATCTCTGAAATTTTGAAATTATAGAGAAAGTAAATGAAAAAAAGTGGACTCACCTTAGAAAAATAATTCAACATTTTATTTGTTACATTTCAGGAACATACTTTAAAGCAGTTAAAAGTCAACCTGAGTATTTTTTAGGAACAATAACATCAGCAAAACATTAACAATATTAAAGCCATAGAGCAGAAAGTTTTGCATTAAGTTGGGGTTGGAAGCTTATCTTATCTTCTCCTTTTGCAGTCTTTTTTTTTTATGTGTCTGGAGATTCCCAAATGGGGACATTTGGCCTTATTTAATATAATAGTGGGATAATTCATTATAGATTCTTAGAATCTATAACTTCTTAAATTTCATTTTTTAGCTTTTTTACAATTTTTAAATATGAGTATTTCTTTAACTCATTAAGCATATTCAAGACATTATTTCTCAGATTTTATACCACCAATAATTTTGATAGTAAAGTAAGCTGGATTTAATGGAGAAGTGTAAAATGTTTTTAAGTTTTACCAAGTGTCTTACCTTGGACACATTTATGGCCTTGAGTGTATTTCAGAGGGTCTATATCTTGCTGAAATAGTATAGTTAATTTTGGGTAATATTCATATGTACATTTTTGTACTTTTCAACAGAAGCTTGCGGAGGATCATGACCAGAAAAAATTAAGAGCCATAACATGGCTACAGAGATAGAAAAGGAAAATAAAACTCTTAAACTGATGCTTGATGGAGATTATTCTTGCTTATTGTTTTCTTTGGCTTTATGGGAGAAAAGCTAATTATAAAGTTTTTCCAGGAAAAAATTAAAAGCTGTATAATTGTATATATATTTCATGAATTTATAAGTTTTAGCAAGCTTTGAAGTTCACACATTTTTTGTTACTCAAGTAATTTTAAGAGAAAATGTATTCCTTTTTTAAGCAATAAATTCTAGCATTACAACTGCTAAGTATTATTTCTACTCTATAAATCCAGGAATGCCTTTTTAAAAAAATAAAACTTTATATTCCCTATTTGCTTATACATAGACTTATAATTTTCTGTGATTTACTTTTGTAGAAATCTATGTTTATGTGAATCAATGTTCTTTTGGGGAATTAGGTTCATCATGAAAGTGGTATATTCTGTTTTTGCTTTTTAGTTCAATTTATATATAGTCTTTTTTTTTTTTTTTTTTTTAATTTTACCGGGAGGTCCCGGGGATCGAACCCAGGTCCCTCCATATGGCAGACGGACGCCCAACCATTTGAGCCACATCCGCCCCCCTTTTTAGTTCAATTTAAAATATATTTATTGAGTGCTACTTTGGGTCAGGCATTATGCACAAAGATTTTAAAATCATCATTATCATGTTAAGATAGGCAGGTTATTGTATAGCAACTAACTTTAAAACACAGAAGACTGTGGGACAAATATATAATATTATTGGAACATATTGGAGAGAAAATAATTTGCTTGGGTCTATCAGAAAAGATTTCAAAGAGAAGTTGGGCTTTAAATGTTGAGTAGGAATTTGAGAGGTAAAAAAGTGGAAAGAGAGAGAAAGCATGATGGCCACTCCCGGTAGATGATGAGTATGAACAAAGTCTCAGAGTCAAGAAAGTATGTGATACGTTTAAAGTGTCCTAGGGAGTCTAGTGTATCTAGATAGAAGATTGTGGTCATAAGGGTGAGAAGTGAGAGATGAACACTGAAAGCAGATTGAAACCTAGATTCACATGCCATCTTAAGGATTTTGTACTCTTTTTTGGTAATGGGGAGCCATTGAAGGATTTTGAACAAGATACCTAAATGATATGAAGTATAATTTACAAATATACTTATGCTGAGAGAGTGGAGAATGGATTGGGTCTCAGGAGGGCTGGGATCTGAAAGTAAGGATACCAATAGATGGTTCTTTCGATAGACGTGGTAAGACATGATGATAGCCTGATTTAAGGTAGTGGCAGGAATAAAAGGAAAAGATGGGACAAATGTGAGTTATTTATAGTTAAACCTAGCAAGGTTTATAAATCAACTGATTGTGGAAAATAAGGGAAATAGAGGAGTTAGAGAAAAATTCTGAAAATAAATTTTGGCTTTTAGTTAAATTTTTTTTTTTTTTTTTAAATTATGGGTAAAAATAAAAATTCTCACAATACATACAAACATTTGCAAAATGATATATAAATATATATGCATATATGTGTATTTGCTTACAAAAATGTTATTTATATATTTATATACATATATTTTAAGTAGTTAAATATTTAAATCATCAGCTTAAACTTGGATTACAAGAAGAGGTATAGTTGCAATATTATATTAGGTTTCAAAAGGATATTAAAGAATTAAATTTGTAACTAGAAGGGACTTTAGAAATCATAGAGCTCTAGGGTTCTGAAGTGGTACCTGCTATGATGGGGAAGAATGAGGCTTCTCACTCCCTCTTTAGCCTGAGTCATACTGATTTTATAGAATTCCTTTACAATGGCTCTTCTTGAAATTTTGTTTGAAAACCTGAAGTAGTCTTCTGCTAACAACAAACAAACAAACAAACGAAAACAGTTTGAACACCGGTGCTTCAGCCCCCTCAATTCCCAAATGCAGCACCAGAGGTCCACATAGACAAAGTATCTTGCTGAACGGCTCTCACAATTAGTATATGTTGATTCTGACTGTCTGCATGACACTCAAGCAGCCCAGTAAGAAGCTGGAAATGGCTGTGTAACCCAAAAGAAAATCAAGGCTAAAGCAAAATGATATTTCATACTATTAAACCAAAAAATATTATCCAGAAATAATCTTTGGAAACAGCTACCTCTAAGGAATACACAGAAAGGAAACCCAGTAAATGAAACAGATAAAGAAGCAATCTCTGGGAGAATAGGCAGAATATATAAGTGGTTAAGAGCCTAGGATTTGGATTACAAAAGTCCTGAGTTTGAAACTCAGTCCGGCTACTTATTATACGGCTGTAGGCAAGTACTTGGAGCCTCAGTTTTTCTGTCTGTGGGAATGCGGGAGTAATGGAACCTACTTCAAACATCTGTTATGAGAAGTGAATGAGATAATGTAGACAAAGGCTTTAACAGACTTGGCATATAGTTAGTGTTAAATAAATACCATTTTTAATAGCCAGAGAGAATAGTGTTTCAGAAACCAAGAGAAGAGAGATATCAGGAAATAGAGGCTGAAATCAATGTCTAATACTACAGGTATGTGCATTATGATGAAGCTCAATAGGATACTAAAGACTTTTTTAGGATTTCATTTAAGAGTCACAGGATAGCTTCAAGAGAATGATAGAGGCAGAAGTTAAATTACAGTAAGCTTGAAGCATGAATGAGAAGTAAGGATGTTTTAATGATGAAAGTAAAGTGAGAGAGATAGAGAAGCTTGAGAGGAAAGCAAGGTTAAATAAGGTTTCATTTTTAGGATTAAGTGCAGTTGAAGAAGGGAAGACAAGAGAGCATTACAAATGAATCAAGGTCACATGGGAAATAACATTATAGGGAGAGGCATTTCTTCCTTTGATACAGAAGAAAAGAATAAGTGAACACATAAATATGTATTTACTTTATATTTAGAGGTAAGAAGTTTGGAACTGAGAGAGTTCAAAGTTGGTATCCATTTTTAATGAAACATAATAATTATCTGCCAAAATTAAGTGTTTGGATGTTGAAGGTTTTAAAATAATAGAAAATTTTAAATTAGTGCTATGGAAAGAAGGGAGTCCACTATAGATGGATAAAAGATCTGTATGTTGCTTTTACGGTATATGAAAGTCATGAGCAAGTAATATAATAAAGAGAGTGAATGGAAAAACAGATAGTATAGAATAAAATTAATAAATAATATTAATAATCAAATAAAAACAATTTGAATCAGTTTGTTCATTATTAAATGGAAAATATAAGGTCAGAGTGATTTTTAATAGAATAATTATTTCATAATATTTCCTAATTATTTTAAGTATTTGAATTTGCCTCTTTATATTTATTTCTTAACTTTTTGGTTATTTAATTATGTTTTTCTTCTCACCTTTCCTCCTTAAAAAATGGGAAAGCAACTCCATTTTATAACATTTTCTAGATGGTGGTGAACATATTTGAGTAATGATATTTTATTTTGAATTATGAATTTTTAAAATCTCAATTTTGTTGTATTTTTGTTGTGTTTTACTTAGAATATTTTATCCTTTAGTAAGCACTGCCATATTAAAGACAACATTGGGAGGCAGGACAGGCTTTCCAGTAACAATTTTAATTTGTTTTGCTTACTATCTGATTATCTTTTGAATCTCACTTTTTAAAATTGAACTATACCTTTTTTCATTTCTTTCCTGAGTCTCATTTACATTCTTGTTTCTGCCATGCCTGCAGTCACTTTCTTACTCTACCTCGCTCCAGACACAGTCAGACCATTGAGCATCATCACAGGGATGGCAGGTATATTTTTCTTACAATTGAGTCTGTTCATAGAATTGCATGTGCCTGTCTTTTGGTGTGATATAATTCACTTATATTTATGTTTTATATGTATATATGGTTATAAGTGAAATATAGAAATATTACCTTTATAAAATAGTAGAAAATAAAGCATATATAAATACTTTATTTGTAGGGAGATGTCACAAATACAGCTTTCCTTTGATGAGCTAGTAACATCCTAAAAAATTAGCTCACCAGTAATTACAGTTAGCTCTTTCTTATCTGGAAGGATAGCATAACTGTATTTCTTTTTAAATTAACTGCAGTTAACTGCCCACTTCTTCATCACAATTTATAGTTAGGCAGTAGTGGTTGATTTGTACAGATATTAACAATTTGTTTCCCCACCTCCCTTTTCCTACAGCAGAGGTGTCAATTCTTGAAGTGCTTAGGTTGCACTGATTGTACTATGGTTACCTTATCAAAGGTGGCTGTCATCTACTCCTAAGTCACAGTAGATTACCCTGTATCTGTGGAGAATTCTGGGGTTGTGGGGAAACCCTTGCTCATTTCTAACCTACCACCATTCCTCTTTCCAAAGTGGGAATTTGCAGTGAATAATAGCTAGTACAGCTCCAGTAGCCTGAGATAATATTGGAGAGAAATATCAATTGCCTGGGATTTAACAGAAAGGAGAATTAAATAGAAAGAGAAGAGAAATAAAATCTCTGAAGTCTGTAAATTTCTCAAGACTATATGTAACTTTAGGGATTTGAACCAGTTCACTGACACTTTGGAACCTGTTAGGCAATATGGTGGTGAATTCCACTAGTATAGGTAACGAATGTATGTGCCATACTTAATCAGCCTACTTTTGTTTCAAAATAGCTTATGGTTCTCTCTGACCTCCTTTGCCCTATTAACTGACTTAATTAAAAGTTGATGATAAAAGAGTTCAGAAAATATAATTTAAAATTAATGGTTAAATTCCTAAGGATTGAATTAATATGGATAAATGTGGAAGCAAACTTAAGAGATAACATCGACAATAAGTTCCTAATTTATGCTTTGTGATGTCTATCAGTAAATGTAATTGAAATTTAGTGCCTTCCAGTTTAATTGTGAGATGTTGGTTGTTGCTATATTTAATTTTCTTTTGTACCTCCTCTGTCTCTTTTCTGTTATTTCACTTCAATATGAAATAATTCTTAATTTTTTTTGGTTTTGTCTTTTATTTTTATTGTTACTGTATATTACATTCAGGCCTTGTATATTTTGGGTTGACTGATTACACAAATTACCTTACAAAAATGTGAAAAACTAGTTGATAACTGTATCCTGATCATTGGTTGAGGCTTTTCTTAGCCTTGATGCCATGAATGAGATATTAATGATTATAGACTTATTCTTTGTATTCTTGTATCTCTTCATTTTAATGTAAGTTAAAATCATACAGCATATTACCTTTCTTTAATATAAAGACTCTGTATTTTTTTGTACAATCAAATATGAATAATCAATAAATAGATTGCTTCATTTTATTTCTTTCAATGCACCAACGTAGATAGAATCAGTTCTTGATCAGCTCTAGATTGGTTAACAATTTCATCTGCTTACCCAATATTTCAGCCTCAGCCTAACTGCCCTATCTTGAAGGGGACATTTCTGATTGATCTTTTTTTTTTTTTTTAATGTCATTTGGTTTGTGGTAAAGAAACACAAGATAATTCACAAATTATATTAAAATAAAAGACAGAAAAAAGTTTCAGAAACCAAACTAGTAAATATCCTTCTTAAAAATTTGCCACCACTGAAATGATTCAGACTTGTGAATATACTGTTCACCTCCTCCCAGACAGTTTGGATAGATTTTGTAAGAATGAAGTTCTTTAGTTACTTTTAAAAAGTATTATTTTTCGTTTGATATATATAAAAGGTATGTGTATAGATCACAAAGCCTAATAATAAGATGAGCAGCCATAAGTCTAAATACTCAAATGAAGATCAAGAACTAGATTTGAGTACATGCCTTGCCTATTGCCTCTCTATGCCTCTCCCACAGAAGTAGTGACGACTATACTAATTTTCAGTCTAACATTACCTTCCCTTGCTTTTTTTTTTTTCCCTTGCTTTTTTTAAAGTGACTTTGATCATTTGCTTTTCACTCTGCTAACCTTCTGAGTCACTTAGTCCCTCTGAACCCTACTCCAATCTACTATGCAATTCTGGAACTGATTTTTTTAAATTTTTGGACATCCGTTGAAAATATAAAAGCGTATCTAGTCATTTATCCATTCTCCTGTATTTATTTCCAGAAAATAGGGAATTTTGTGCTTCCTATGCTTAAATTTAACTCCTGTTCCTTTGTGTGTAATGCCATTAAACACAATCACCCATTACCTTTCTCTGTTGCTACCATCTGTTGAGCTCTTGGCTATGCCATTTTATTCACTGAAGAGTTTAGCATCTGACTTTAGTTATCCTCTTCAACCCAGTTCATGCTACCAGTTAGGTGATGTCAGCATTCACGTGAATGTTCTACTCAGCACCGGTTCACTTCCTTGGCTATTTCATGTCTAATGAGCTTTACCCCAATTCAGTTTTAGACAGTCACTTTTAATGGCCATACCTTGAACCTTACCATGACTTGAAATTTCTGCCTCTGATACCTTAATTCAAAATCCACTACATGTCCCAGTACCCACATCTTTCATATTCTTTCATCAAATTACTTATACCTCTCTCATTCTTTTATCTCAAATGAGAACTCCACTCTCCTGATTTAGTTACTTTCTCCCTATTTGTATTCACCTTTCTTTACCTTCTTACATATATAGAGGTTGAATTCATTATCAGAACTATCCTCAAATCCCTGTTCCATTGTTCTTCTCTTACCTATTTTGCAAAATTCATATCTGGATCAATCTTACTTTTTCTCACAGAATGGTTTTTGAACTAACTTATCTAAATTCTCCTTAACTTACCTGAAAAGAAAAATAATTGAACACTTAAAGAAAAACCCTCTTTATTGAGGGTTGTGATAAAAGAAGAAAGTGTCAACAACCCTTAAGTGTGCAGTTTCCCAGCTCCAGTTTCAAAGTAGCATATTCTCTCATGGTATGGGATTTCACCTTTTGGGATTAAATATGTATTAATATCTCCAAGGACCATAGTTTGGCTGTCTAATCTCTGAGAATTGTCTGAATGGAATGAATTTAAGTAAACCTAGCAAGACAGCTCCAGTTTTTGACCACTTCATCAGAAGAATTTGGGTCTTTACTGATCTCTTTATCCCAAAATTCTAAAATATTTACTGTCTCTTTGGACAGAAGAACAGATGATTAAATAATACTTGCTAAACTTATTTTATATTACTTCAGGAGACAAATATTAGCTCATACTTTTTTTTTCTAGCCAGCTTACACCAACCAGTACAAAATTATCTCTGATTCATTGTTCTTTTTTTTTTTTTTTTTTTTTTTTTAAGGAGGCACTGGGAATTGACCCTGGGGCTTCATACATGGGAAGCAGGCACTCAACCAACTGAGCTATACCAGCTTCCCACTGTACATTTTAAAACACTCAACATTTAAACACACATATTTAGAATGAGTAGTATAGTAGTATGGTTACCCTTTATTAATATTCTGTATTAACTTTCCCATATAACAACCGATATCTGCTCTTCTTTCTTTATCCTCCAAGTTAAGATATGCAGACAAAGTTCAAGAATTCTTTGCACCTTTCTTTCCTTACCTACATAGGAAAACTAAAAGAAAAAAAAAAGAGACCTAGCTATGTACATTAATACCTCTGTAAAGAGTTGCTTGGGGATCATTTTAATTTAGCTTCTCAAATGTCAAAAAAGTAAACTAGATGAGTTTATTGACATATTAATATTATTAGAGATTGATGAGAATTAACCAGTTTCTTCAGGATAGCTATAGACTTTCAAAAGTCTGGGGATAATTGTCATTGCACTCAAGAATTAATGTATAATAATTTCCCTTGATATAATTCAAAATAATAGATTATTTAAACTATAAACCATACAATAAATAATAAAAAATTTTCTGTGACAAATAATTACTTTACAAATATTTATTGAGTATTTCATGCATGTAAGCAATGTTCTCAGAACTGAGGTACCCATGTAAAGCTTATTTTCTGATATGGAAATAACCAATTAACAAATCAGCAAACAAATAATTGCATGTAGATACAATGAAAAAATAAAGTGGAGGGGGTGGAAGTGAGACAGGGTAATGATTGTTTTTTTAGGTAGGTGCTAAGAGAAGTACTCTCTGAGAAGGTGACATTTGAATAGAAATCTGAATGATAGGAAGGAGAGACCCATATAAAGACTTGAGGTAAGAGTCTTCTAAGGTTAGGGAACTGCAAGTTCAAAGCTATTGAAGCAGGAACAAGCTTAGTGTCTTGCAGGATGCAACTACAAGGACAGGCCGAGCGTATCCCTTGTAAGCCACAGACAACCTTTGGATTTAATGATCAATGTAATTTGAAACAGAGAATCATCAAAGAAATAATGAGATTTCATGTAAATTTCTAGAAGATCATTATGGCTACCATGTGTAGAATAGTTACTGAACTCCTACTATATGCTAGTCATAGGGCTAGATTTGTAGTGATGAATAACTTGTAGTTAGTAAATAGCCCTTAGGTTTGTTATAGATTCAAAAAAAGATCAAATAATTATAAGAACATATGGATTATGTAATATTAGAGCCATATACAACATATTAAGGAATGAGTGATGTCGAGGATCAGGAACTGGAGATTGATTTTTATGTAAAAGTTTCATGGAGACAACTAGGCTGGACTTGAAAAGATGGCTAGGATTATTTAGATTTATGTAGAGGTGAGGTAAGATGTGAGCAGAAATTCAGAGAAATGTATGGGCAAAGTTGCTGAAGTAATAAAAACCATACTTTAATGCTTTGGAGCATTATCCACAAGGCAGTGAATAGCCGGAAGTTAATCTGGAATGATAAGAGAGGGTTCTGATGGTAAAGAACCTTGTATACTCTGTTAAGTAACTTAGATCTAAGACTGTAGGTGCTAGAGGTACATTGAAAGGTTTTAATTAGGGTATGGTTATAATAATATTTTCATTTTAGAATAACCACTCTAGAGACTATGTGAATGGAAGATTGATGACTAGAAAAATGAGTGGGGTTAAAAAACATGTACTGAGGCATTTGTCTTGGTCTAGGGCAGCAGAAGCTCATGAGGGCCTGAGTTAAGGTAGTGATGAAGAGATAGAGATAAGATGAGAGATTTAATCAAGTAAAATCAATAATACTTGGTAAATTATGGCATTAGTATATTGCAGGAGAGCAAATAGTCAAGAAAAATTCCTAATTTTATAGCTTGAGTAACTGAGCACATGTGGTACCACAATAAGGTGAGAGGGTTGTTAGAGAAGGAATCAATTTAGGTGTGAAGCGAGTTCAGTTTTGGTACTGAACTTGAAGTGTACTTGAGAGAGCCAAGGGGAATCCTCTAACAAGAAGTAAGATTAATAATTTTGAAGCTTAAAGAAGCCTAGAGTACAGAAAGCAATTTGAGAGTAGGGAGTTGCTGCAAAAAATGGAAGTGAAACTCAACCAGAGAATAAATGAAATGGTGGCCAAAGAGTTTTTCCTCCGGTCTTGGAACTACTAACATTTATATGCCAAAGAGGAAAGGAGCTTCTGAAGGACATAGAGAAGAAAGAGTGTGAAAAGCAAGAAGAGTAGAACTAAAAGAAATAGTTTCAAGAAGAAAGAAATAATAAATGAAAAATCGTCTTTGGATTTGTCAAGTAAAGGGTTATTGGTGTCTTTAGCAGGGGTAATTTCAGAAGGCTGGTAAGGAAAAAAAGCAGATTTCAGTAGCCCTAGGCATAACTAAGAGGTAATAAAAGGAATACTCCAAAAGATTGTGGAGGAGAAATAACGAATAGAACTTTGTATATCAAAGGAGGGTTCTTTTAGTATAGGAAATACTTCATTGTGTTTATAGGTTGAAGGAATGTGCTCTTTAGGAAAACATTAGTTGAAAATACAAGAAAAAAGGAAGATGACTGGAAGAAAGTTCCTGGGGCAAGTAGGAAAGGATTGTGCTAAATCTCAGATGGAGTTTATAAACAGAAAATTCATAATTACCATTTCTATAGGAAAGAAATAGATGAAAGAGTGGATCTAAATCAGTTTTCAAGTATAAGGTTGTTAAATTGAAGGTGATTATTTTTGATGACCTCAATTTTGTTGTTGCTGTCATTGTGGTTGTGGTGGTGGTTATTGAGACAAGTTTCGGAGAAGGTAACCTAAAGGTTGAATAGGGTATTGGATTGAAGGTGGGAAAGTTTAAAATAGTGTTTAAAAAGTTTAAATAGTTCAATAAAAAGTTGATGGAAACTGATTCAGTAAAAGGAAAAAGACTATTGGTGATACAAGCACAACTGAAGTTGGAAACCATGAATTTACAATGGTGTTTTTCTTTAGGAATACCCAGTTGTCTGGATGTAGTAGCAGAGAAATCAAATTATGCCATTGAAACAGTGCTGGGTTCTGATGAACATTTGGATTGGAAGACTCAGGTTATAAGGGAATCTCAGAGTGCTGATATAGAAATGGTCCAAATAATCAGTCATGGAATCCAGGATGGGCAAAGAAAGAAAAATGGCAAAGAGGGTTTATATATACTTAGAGGAATGGTGGGATCAAGGAAGGAAAATTATCAAATAAAGATCAATTAAGGTAGGAGTGAGATCATGAAACAACTGAAAGAATTAATAGTTGTGATCAGAGTTTGATATATTGGAGTTTAATATCTCTGAGGTAGAATGATTTCATTGGATTTTAAAGTCTACAGTGTTGCCCCAGAAGTGGAGGACTGATTCAGGAAAAAAAAAAGTGAGGATCATTGAAGTTACAAAAATCTAAGGACTTGGGGTCTTTATTGTTGTACAATTTTTTTAATGTACATTAAAATCCAAGAATTACAATAAAAATTTGGGTAAGCAAGATGGCTGTCAGTTCCCAAAATTATCAGTGACTAATGGATAGTGATTTGAAGTTGGATAGATATTAGCAACCTTAATAAATAATGGATGGGGTGTCTAATAGAAGCCAGGACTTTGTACATTATGATGGAAGAGTTATGGCTGGAGATATCTCTAGAGAGCCAATCTCCCCTCTGGGACCCATGGACCGTGTAATGAAGAAAAAAAAAAAAAAAAGAGTAGCTTCTTCAATGGGGTCTACAGTGGAAGCAGAGGCTGCAAGGTTAAGCCAAATATTATTGTTATGGAGAAACTATTCTGCAGAAAGGTTTTACAGCATAAGGAAATGTTTTAGTTTGCCAAAGGTCTGCCAATGCAAAGTACCAGAAATGTGTTGGCTTTTATAAAGGGGATTTATTTGGGGTAAATGCTTACAGTTCTGAGGCCATGAAATATCCAAATCAAGGCACCATAAGAGGTGCTTTCTCACCAAAGTCAGCTACTGGTGATCCTGTTGTCTGACCATATGGCAATTGAAGATGGCTACTGATCTTTGCTGAGGTCTCTGCCTTCCCCTCCAGGCATACCTCACTCACAGCTCAGCTGAGGGCAACCAGGCATAGGGCTTGTCTCTTTCTGGGCCTCCTCTATCAATCTCCACTGCTCCACTTTCTTCCCAAGTTCAGCTGCAAACTATCAGGCATATAGCTCATCTCTCCCTGGGCTCAGCTCTTTGAGCCTCTCAGGGGCTTCTCTCCGTGCAGCTCAGCTGTAAGAGTCCTTTCTCTCACATTGCAGGATCAAATAAGGTGGCTCCCTTTTCCTGTGTGTCTCTCTCTGTTTCTCCATTTTTATCAGACCCAGCAAGAGGGCAGAGACTCAACCTGAGTTATACTTCATTGACATAGTCCAGCAAAAGGGTCTCATACCTACAAGAATGGATTAATTTCTTTTTGGGATTCATAAAAGAACTTCAAACTGTCACAGGTTGTTTGTTAACAATGAAATAAAGATTCTTGAGACTACAGTTAACAGAATTAGAGAGGGTTTTAAAAAAGAAACCCTCAGAAGAGAGTACATGAGGTAAAGAATTTAGTAAGAAGTGATCAGGGACCAGTGAGGCTTGCCTTTTATTTGATAAGCAAAAATTTTTCTTGGTTAAATTAAAGAGATAAGATGCTTGAATAGAAGTGATGAATCTCAAATATCCTAAGTTTATCAGAAGTAGCTTTGGTGCCAGATCTGGCTGAGAAGCCAGAGAAGCATCTGCCCTGGGTCTAGAGTAGTGCTTGAGGGCTGCAATGGAGTTTAGAGGCAGTGATGGTCCTATTACAAAGTATTTGGGGCCTTGTCTAAGGCCTGGATTAGAGGAAAGATTCTGTCAAAGCAATGGAATCATGGTATGAAATGAAATTCCTATGCGGAATGTAGTCTATTTTCTTGTACATGCCCTAGCTAGTAAGTAGTACTGAGAACTCTTAGTATATATATCAAGCCTACACGACCACTCTTTTCAGCTCAATTTCTCTACATTGTTACTTATTTTCCCCTTCTCTTCTACAAGACTTTTTCCTTTAATAGCAAAATTAATCTATATGTGTTTCTGATGCTAGCCTCTTAATTTCTCAGGAATTTGGCTCCATTAATTATTTCTTGTTCCTCTTGCATTTCAATCTCTCTTTACTGATTTTTTCTCCTCAAATTGCTGTTGAAGTCTCCTTAATAATCCCTTTTTTCTAATCTGCCACCCCTTCAAACTACCTTGAGAATGGTCCATTTTGCTCTCCTTTTTTTTTGAAAACTGGGTCAATTTTCTTGAGTATGTATTTTTACATATACTGCCTTCAGTCCTTTATCAGCAACTCAATCCTTAATCCTGTACACTTTGCTTCCAGCACTTTAAGTGGTTTTCTCCATGGTTATTATTTAACTCTTTTATATGTATTAAACCTTGTTGGTTTTATTGTTTCTGCCTTTATTGATAACCTTTTTCTTAGCTTCTCTAATGCAGTACTGTCCTGGTTCTCATTCAGCCTTTTGACTTCACTTCTTTCATATTTCTCAGGTTCTCATCTTTGTTGACCATATGTTGTCTCAGATCTTTTTTTTTTTTTTTTTTTTTTTTTTTTTTCAGATCTTAAGTCTTATAAATTCAACCCAAACACTAGTGCCTAGTATAGTGCCTGGCACATAATATGAACCCTATATATATGTATTGAAAGAAAGAATAAATCAATAAATTGGTGAAATAATAACACCATACAGTGAATTCTCAAACTATATCTTTAGTAAAAACCTCTCCTTTGAAGCCCATATTTTTAACTATCTGACACCTGCACAAGAATATTCTTCCAGCACCTCAAAAACTTGAATTCAAACCTTAATGAATTCACTGTTTTTTCTTCCAAGAATTGTTTTATTTCTGCAGTGATCATCTTTTCATTTCTGAGGCTGAAATTTTTAGAGTTTTCTCTTTGGTTTGTTCATTTCTACATTGAATTCATATGATGATTTATCTACTGAGAGAGAAAAAATATCCCTGTCATCAAAAAACTCACAATTCGGGAAGCGGCTGTGGCTCAATCAGTGGGGCTCCCGTTTGCCATGTGGGAGGCCGCGGGTTCGGTTCCCGGGGCCTCCTGGTGGGGGCGGGCCCGCCTGCACAGCGTGGTTGGCTGGCCCAGCGAGCACGGGCAGCGAGGGGGGGATGAATGAATAAATAAATAAAATCTTTAAAAAAAAAAAAAAAAAAAAAAACTCACAATTCTTTTAACACATTTTGGAATCAAGAAACTTCAGTTTAGGTTCCAACTCAGAAAATATCAAATTATTTGACTTTTTCTAAGTTACTTTGAGCCTTATTTTGCTCTTCTCTAAATTGAGAGATTGAATTATATGACTTCTGTTATTTCTTCTCATCTTAATGTTCTATCTCTATATTTCTGTGATATATATTTTTTGTCATCCGCTCCTTCTTCTCTACTTCTACCACCATTATTAGTCAGAGCCTTTTCCTACTTTAATTCATTCCACACACTAAGGCTGAATTAATCTTAATGTTTTACCTTTGTCCAAAAACTTTTTGTCGGTCGCATTGACAAGTATGCCCTGTTTACACCCCTTAACTTGGCATTTAAGATTTTCATAAACTGACTCAAAGCTAACTTTCTAATGTTTTGCCATGTTCTACTATTTCTAGCATTTCTGTTTGACTCTTTGTTATAATCTTTGTCTATCTCCTGAAAATTCTCTTCTACTCATGCATGTTGTCCATCTTTTTTTATGAGAGTATTTAATATATCAATATATCATACTTATTTCAAATTCCCTATCTGATAATGCCAATATCTGTATTATTTCAGAGTCCATGTCTGTTGAATTATTTGTCTCTTAACAGTGGGCCTCTTATTTTCTTGCTTTTTTGAGTTTCTAATAATTTTTTATTGCATGTCAGACATCATGTGTAGGATGTAGGGACTGAAATAAATAGTGTTTATGCCTGGAAATAGGCACACATCGTTTTTCTTTAGGCTGTTAGTGTATGAGGGAAGAGATTAATCCATCCAATTAGGGGATTGAGCCTGTGTTTGGGATTTATTGTTACTATGACTACTATCAATGCACCATTGGCTTCAAATTACTCTAGTGTTATTATCTTCAGATCATCATTACTCAGCACTCTCTAAAGCTACCACTGTGTGATTTTGAAGTGACAGCTAAGTACAGCAGGCAGCAGTGGATATGAGGGATTTGTACCACACCAGTTCCACTATCCATTTAAAGTTAGCAAAACAAAAGAAAGGCAGGTGTATTGTTCAAATCAGATCAGTGAAAGCACTGAACATAGAACAAAGATATTCTAGTGTAAGGACCACGCCTCATCATATATACTCATATAATTCAATAACAATGCATAATTCTGCCTTTGAGATGTACATCTTTAAAGTGTATGTTGTTTGATGGAAATTTTGAGGGCCTTGAAAGGGGTAACATAGGGCCAATACCTTGATAGAATAACTTTAATTTATTACAACTAACAAAGTTATTAAACTTAATGAAGTTACTAAACTTTAATATCTACTGAAAATGGAAATAAGAAATTTTATAGATAAAAGGTGATAATTACGTTATCTCTCAGGATTTTTGAAATTTATATTTTAAAGATGTATTAATTTGCTGCATGTTAATTGTTGCTGAAGAAATAATCCTGTTTATTTGTTGTTTTATATTTATTTATGAAATAAAAATTAAATAAAAACGAAAATGATACATATTCAATTAAATGTTCAAAATACCCTAAGACATTTACATCTTATATGTTTGTGTGTGCATACTAAATAATATATCTTAATTGTTAAGTATTGTATTTATCCCTAATTTTCTTGAGGAAATTGGGATATTTAATCTTTCTACTTTGCTATTTCCAATAAAGACTATTTTTTAAAAATGCTTCTCTACATAAGAGAACATTTTACGTCTCTTTTTGGTAATAGTAATACATTTTTCTATATTAATAGTGTCTTGCTTTCTCTCATCTATATGTGTATTATTACCATTTTCACATTTTAGATCGTCATTAACTTGGCTGACTCTAGATATTGCTGTTATTTTTCAATGCTCTCATTTATGTTTAACTGAAATAGAGCCCTTACATTTAACTCAAGAGAAATGTTCCATAGAAAAATGCCATAATGCCCTAGGATAAATTAATCTACTTTACACCAAAATAAAGAATTATTCCTATTTGTATACAGTCCTTATTTACTTACCCTGACTTCTGTGACCAGTATATTGCATCTTGCAATTCTCTTCAGTTTAGAAGCAATGCTAAAATAATTATATAAGCAGGTTGCTAAAAAGTTAAATTTATCTTGCACATTATGATGTACATTATAATTACAAAGTTTTTTTAAGTCACTTAATTTCCTCAAATTATTACATTATACAAATATATACTTGTTATATTAAATTACAAAAAAGCTCATATTTTTAAATCCACAATTTTGTTACTTATGTTATTTAATGAAATATGCCTATTAGTAAATCTAAGACATAATAAATCTTGAAAATAAATGTAAAGGTTGTTACTATTCAAAAATTGGTCTTATACGATTTAATATATGTATTATATATTCATAATATATATATATTTGTTTTTCAGAAACAAAAATAGAAGTAGGAAGTTTTACACCACAAAGTTGCCTTTTTAATTTCTCTCTTTGACTAGTAATTAAATGTGTTATATATTTACATTTAATCCTTTTTTGACATGTTCTGCATAATCATAAATACAAAAATTATCTTAGAAAATCAATCGTATTATGGTACATGCACTTAAAATATTAAAAATGATTTGGCTTATATATTATCCTAAGAATTGAAAATGTAAACTCATCACAAGATATGGTATAAAATAAACCCAGTATTCATTTCCTAGAGTCATATAGTCCAATAGTTCAAAAATGTATGCCATACAATTTGTGATATTTGGGAAATTGTATTCTTTGATCTTATATTTCTTTACTTGTCTACATTTTTTCTCATCAAAAGTAAAATGGAGAGAATTTGTAGGTAAAGTGGAAGTCTTTGCTACATTAGTCCTGAGGGAGACTAGTGCTTGCTTTACTCTCCATAATATGGACATATATATGCCTTTATGTTTCTGAGGTTACAACTAGAGGGAGAGGTGATAGTTTGATGTGAAGTATACTTTGGAGTTCTAGAGCCAGGACTAGTATTTTTAGGGTTTTCTGACAGATTGTGGCACTGGTATTAGAAAACATTTATTAATCACATGTTATATGTAAAGCATTATCTTAGACTCCAGGAATACAAAAATCAATAATGACAGGCTGCTTAAATTTAAGTATACTTCTTTCAGCAAGGATTAAATTTTTATATTAAATTTATTTGCGGCCAGAGAAATCACATTGTTTCAGAACCATTATTTCAATCACTTAATACCAGTTCTGAATCCTATTCTTTGGCATAGCTGAACTAGATGACACGCATTGGCTGATTAACCAATTTTTTACACAGTGATTTTCTTGTGGACCATGTTCAAATATAACTATAGACTTCGAAGTTTCAAGGTTTTCTTATAACCTCATTTTGATTCTTCTGTTTGAATTTTCAGGTGGCTTCAGCACACTTAAATTGTGCTGAAAGTCTTTTTATATCTTAGTTGGTATAATAATAAACAACCTTAGAAGCTTAAGAATTAATGCTTATGTGGTTTTCTTTACACTTTTGAAAATGTTAGGAAAAAGTCATTGAATTCTTTGAATTATAATACTTCATATATTTCACATGTTCATTTAAAGAATTCATTTTGGAAAGCAGGCAGTTGTGTTTTGTCATTGATTATAATTGAGTAAGTCCTATTATCCTCACTAGGGTTGCTATTAAAGGCAGATTTGGTTCCTTAGAAATTCTCAAGAAGTTAGTGAGAATTTGCTCAGAATATGCTGGGGGAAAGAAAATTCTTTACATACTCAATAATTTTAAACAATTACCTTTTCAAAATCAGTTTGATGCATCATAACCAATTAGAAGAAGGGTTCTAAAGATCAACTGAGCTGCTTTTTGACTAACATTTCAGGGATTGTGAAGCAGCAGATAGACAGCCATATCACAGATCCAGATCAACAGAACAACGGCCTCTTCTTGAGCGGACAACCACCCGCTCCAGATCCACTGAACGTCCTGATACAAACCTCATGAGGTCGATGCCTTCATTAATGACTGGAAGATCTGCCCCTCCTTCACCTGCCTTATCGAGGTGAAAGATAAATCCATCAGACTAACTTCCCCTTTGCACCACCAGCACACCATTTTATTTTCCCAGCAGCTAATTGGTCTCTTCTGTCATCCTTGGCTGATCACCAATAACAATCGATACTAACCCTTTCAATGTAAACACACTATTTATATTAAGCAGATATAATAGTGTGTGACTACCATTGTAATTTGTTTATTAACTGTTCTGACTGCATTTGTTTTGTGATTTCTCATTTATCAGGAGTTCTGGGTAAATTCCCACATAATACACCTCATAATGATCATGTTCTTCTCCAACAGAATGAGAAATTGTTTGTCTCCATTAGACATCACTTTTGGAATACTCATCATGATGACAATAAATAAAACTAGATTTTTGTTTCTTTCTATCAATACTAATATCATGTACTAACCAATATCCTCTTTAGCTGAATTTTGAATTGTTAAGCGTTTTATATGTAGTTTCATGAGATATTTTCCAATAAAGGGATATTTAATATGAGCCTGAGTAAAAATCTCTTTGGATCAAGGGAAGGAAGTTAGAGAGTTTGATATCTGGTAGAAAGAAATGTAAAATATTACCTTTTGTTTTTTGGCTGCAGAATTCTCCTCTTGCTTGCATATGGATAGAATACTAATTTACGTTAATATTCCATGGATCTTACTGTACGATTTTATGTGCATGTATGTGTGTATAAACATTTTTCTATTTAGATAATCATTCAAATATCTGTATTTTGTCTCACTTTCTTAACCTTTTAATCAGCAGTTAATCCTCTTTTAAAACTGCACTTATACACCTATCATATGAACCAAATGTATAAAAAAGTAATAATATCTCATTCTACTGAAAATGAATATTAATGGTATATCTTCTAGGTCTCATCCTCGTACTGGATCTGTCCAAACAAGCCCATCAAGTACTCCAGTGGCAGGACGAAGAGGCCGACAGCTTCCACAGCTTCCACCAAAGGGAACTTTGGAGAGAAGTAAGTTTTATTTCGAATTATGTCATATAGGAAATTCACATGGAACCTAAGGTGAATCAAGATTTTTTTTACTACCTTTAGTTAGTTTTCTTCTTCTGTTAATTGAATGTCTTATATGCATTTGATAGTAGTTATATTTATAAATACATATTTTGCATTTGAAATTTTTCTTTTCTTTTTTTTTAGGAGGCACTGGGGATTGAACCCCGGACCTCATATGTGGGAGGCAGGTGCTCAATCATTGAGCTACATCCACTCCCCTGCATTTGAGATTTTTAATATTTGGAGATAAAATAAGCTGTATTTATTTCTCTTGCACATTTTTCAAATTTAAATAAATGCATTTAAAAATAAATTTAAACATTGCACTTAATCAGTTGGATGATATTTCTTTGCTACAACTAAGTTTATGTAATTTGTGACAGTTACATAAAGTTTATTAGTAACTAGCCAAATCAATTTTCATACACTGCAAAGGACTGGTTAACTGATGAACCACAATGATGATCCTTCTCAAAACTGGAGTACCAGAAAAAAGGTAATCATGAATATACAAAGAAAGATGCATGTTGTACTGAAGTTTTTAATTCTTTCAAATTTTGGCATAAGAAGCACTATTTACATACATGCACATGAACATCCTCCCCAAACATCTATAAATTCTTGGATCAAGGACCTCTAAAAGCATGGATCATAGAATATAATAATTTTCAACATCATTGTTTAAGTGATCCCTTTATTTGGTAACTGGATGTGCTTTGCAAGTAAGGAAAATACATATATAAACCATCATTTAACTGTTTTTTAATAGACAATACATTCTGTACCTTTGGAAATTTCTGTCTTTAACCCCTGTGCTTTGGTTCCCTCTTTTTGTTTTGTTTTTATTTTGTTTTTCCTAGACAATGGAATCAAGGAGATAGAACCTTATGAAGGTCTGTAAATAAAGGAGGGTTTGTTTTGTGTGGATAGCCTTGGGGGGGGGTGGCGCTATGTAAGCACAAATAAACCCAACTGCAATTGATCTCCCTTCACTGTATAGACTTTTACATACAATAGTATTACTTTATTTTGTGATTTTTGGTACAGTATGCAACTTTAGTTTTACTTGGAAATTATACCAAGGAGTTAAATTTCTCATTCAATCAAGTAAGAATGCAAAATGTTTAACTTGTTTTAAATGAAAAGATAAAATTTGCTCTTTTTTAAAATGTAATTTTCCTTTTAAACAGAATTTTAGCTTTTAAATAAGACTTTAACAAAGATATCAGTTGCAGTCTGTGTTTATGACATTGAGGATATACAAATGGTCTAGTTTTATTTATCATCATATTTCATTTTGTATTTATGATGATCTTTTGATTATTAAATTTGGCTTTCTAAAAAAGAAAGTTGTTGAATTAGTGATTGTGGTTTGTATTTCCCACATCATCTTTTCACATTGTGCAAGACTGCTTATAATGTATCAAAGTTAAATATAATATAGTGTTATCCTTAAACACTACATTATGACTCAAGAGAAAATACTGAATTCAAGATATGGTGTGTTATACATTTACTAGGACAGTAAAAACTCCTCTGCTAGTTATAGAAATCTGAAGTTGATTTTGATACTTTAAAGAATTTTTAACTGTTTTATTTACTGATGGATGTCCAGCACATAGAATAATGCCTGGCACATAGTAAGCCCTCAATAAATACTTGTTGAATGAATGCTTGGAATATTGATTTTAAAACTGGAAAGTTAATTCAAATAGCTTATTGCCATTAAAATAATCTTGTTATCTATATGTATTTATACAAAATTTTATATTTCATAACCTGTTTGTAACAAATTTGTAGGTGTATTGTATTTTAGCAGCAATATTTTCATTGCCTAATATATTGTTGAAATAAGTTATATTCTTTTTATTTGTAGTTTGGATGATTAGCAACTTCTGTTTTGTGGATCTTTCTAGTTATTATGTACCATGATTTTCAATAACACAATGCTATTGTGATTGTACTGCCCGATAAACAGACTTTAGGAACATTTCTGTAGCTCTCAATTATCTTCATAAAGATGGGGGTATATAATTTAAGAAGTACTTTCCATAAGGAATTAGAAAGTATGGAATTTTTTTATCACACAAGATTGTTAAAGATAGAATTTCAGTATCATTTGTTGACCTATAAGTTTATATCACAGTTTTTTAATGATTAATTTTAATATTTTTAACAACTTTATTTCAAATTCACAAAAATAAAAGAACAGAAAAAGGCTGCTCAACAAGTTATGGAAACATTACTCCTAAAAAATTTCTTTTTCAGGCAACTTTATTTCATCTAATAGAATCTTTTATGGCAGTGGTCTATTGAGTTATGAGTAGCATCATCTTTCTGTAATAAATGTACCAGAAAACCTAAAATAGAACTGATACTTTAAGTCAGGGTTGATAAAAATTCTAATTGGCTTGTCCACATTCAATTTACTCTGTTTTTCACCCCCTACAGAAATTAAATTAAAAGCACAATTTTCCTAGAGTGTCCCTAATTTTGATATTTCTATTTTTCTTTAATAAAAGAGAGGGAAACCAGAGCTCCCTTATACTTTCCACTATGAAATAAAAGGGTTTTTATGTGGTTGGTTGATTGTTTTGTTTTGTTTTGTTTACTTAAAAATATGGGTGATTTTTATTAACAGTGTTTTCATAAATGTTGATTGAGACTTCAGTTTAATTCATGGTTATGTAATTTTCTTTAGCTTTAAAAGAAGTATTCTTTTAAGAATTCTGAAAAAATAATTCTTTTTTTAGAATTCTTCAAATCCAAAATAGACTGTCAATTGATTGTCTAAATCCAATTATGTTTGGATTATCTCTTTAAAAGCTAATTATCAGAACTTATCACTTTAATGCCATTATTTTTAAATCTAAGTACTAAATTGTTTATTTTCTAATCCTCTTCCAATAGCTAAAAATTGATCATGTCTTAATTTGCCTCTTTGTTATTTGGGTTATGTTCTATTTTAGTCTGTTAAATTGTTAAATTAATTCAAAACTTTATATGTATTGATCCTCGCTGTGATACAGTAATTATTCATCTTCTCTTTGAGAACCAAAGAAATAAAATGGCAATACAATGAAAGTACAATATACTACAAAACTGTAAGGCATTGTTATTTTATTTTCTGCTAATTTTCATGTATTGGCATTTTGTAAATTATCTTTTTTTTTTTTTTTCTAGAAGAAATGTTATAATGCTATTATTTTTCTAAAAATATACCCAGTTTATAGACAAAGTATTTTGCCTACTTGGCTATTATCCACATAAGTAAAATATTTTAGGTGTCACAATTTCTCTTATAAATCAAAGTCACCGTAAAAGGACACGGTGTGATGATTTATTAACAGCCTACTTAATTACTTTTCTGTAACATGTCAGAAACCCATTAAAAACAAGCTATTAGTCTCCTTATAATTGCCCATTATATCATTATGAATAATTTGAAGGTTTTAATTTTTGTTTGTTTTGTTTCATTTAAGAGTAACTAATATACTTATATGATTTAATTTTCTTTACTTTTACGCATTCATATACAGAAGTGAATGAAGAAACTGGGCATGTGGAAATGCAGGGGGGAGAAAAGCAGGGTGAAGAGGTCGAGGCAGGTCTGTCTATGTATAAAATTAAAAAGAAAATGTTTTAGAATATGACAAAAATTTCATATAAGAATTTGGGCTCCAAATTTATAAATTCTTATAAATAAGAATTTGGGCTCCAAATTTATAAAAAAATAAAATATTTTTTCAGTAGTAATTTAAAAATAAATAACCTGATTTTTTAAATGAAAGTATATTGCATAAAACTCTCTGGGCAATGTGTGAGAATACTTAATTTAACCAACTGTTTGAACAGTTTCTTCAATGTTTAAATCAAACTAAAATTATAGACAGTGTCCCTGACCAAGATTTATACCTGTCCTTTACCCCAGCTTTCCCTTCAGTTTATCTATTTGTTCATTCAAATATGTTTATGAGTACCTGCTAGGAAAACCATTTTACCACGTGTTACACTAAGTAAACTTTGTTGAAGTCCTACTCCCTTCTCTCAAGGATGTTGAAACTAGTATAGACAAATTATGAGTAAATATAAAGCAGAATATAAATCCCATTAAAACTTTAGAGACTATCATTATTTCCCCCATTAAATATTTTCCTAAAATAGGAACAATTAACTCTAGGTTCCTCTTCATCCCAACTCAATATTGTGCTACGTTTGAGACAACTGTAATTTCTCCCGAAAAAGTCCTCCTCCTAAATGGTATGGGAAACAGTTTTTTGGCGTTTTAAAAATACCTATTATGTTTATATATCATAATTTTTGCCAATTTTGGCAGAATGCTCCTGAAATGATTTTAAAACTAGAAATATTATATAATCAGTAAATATACTTATACACATCTTTTATCAAAGTTTTAGTATTTTAATTTGAAACTCGGAATTGAAGCCTAGCCTTATCAAAGCTATGCATTTTTTAAAATTTTGACTTTCTTTGAGCAATGCAGAATAATTTAAGATCAAATTTGACCAAGACTTTAGCTCATCATTAGTTTTTACTCACAAATACTGTGGTGTGTGCTTTACATGCCTTCTGTTCTCTTTACCATTGTGTGAAAGCAATTCTCTTAAGTATATTGTGCATGAGATGTATTTTCATGAATGCATTCTTTCAGTGGTGTTTGTAGTTTAAGACTGAAGACATCTTAAGCTGCAGTTGCTTATTATTAGTAACTAGTTTTAATGTCGTAAAGATGAGAAAAATCTTCAGAGTATACCTCACAATGGAAACAAAGGAAAATTTAGTTGCAAATTTATAGAAATTTCTCTTCTGAATATCTAGTATTCTAACTACTAGAATGCCACACATCTTCCCTTTTCATGGAATGTTATAGGAATGAAATACTTGTAAGGAATTCTCTGAAAATGAATTTCCTGTAAATTAAGCTGTGCAGTTAATATTTTCCTATTTATCCATCCCCATATAGCTCATACTAGCCCAAATATTGAAAGGCTTTCACACTATTCATGGATTGGCTTCCATACTAAAATCAACTTAATATATTATTATTTGGGTGCTTCAGCAATAGTTAATGTCACTTTTATGTATTTTTTATTTTATTAGGATAAGGCCCATTTGTTGAACCAGTTTGTGGTCTGTTTCATTCTTAAGATAAACTTAATTAGTAAATTACATCAGTTCCTAGATTAGTCTATAAGCACAACTGTAATGTTCCTTACTTATAAAAAAAATAACTCTTTATTCCGCATTTATGTTTGCATAATTGCTTTTCTTATGAGGATAGAAAGAAGAACTGTACTCTTCATAACGGCAAGGTGTCATGTTTAGTGCATGAATTTGTTCCCCTAGTGTGTGACATCATCTTTTGTGGTGTGCTTAGTTTTTATTTGGATTGTTATTGACCTTAGTTTTATTAATCGCTCTTGTCTGTTTTCAATATTATAAAGACAATGAGGGAGAAACACCAAGTCTACCTATTAATGGAAAAAAAGGCAAGTCTAAAATAAAGTTAATAATGCCTTCCTACATAATAAATGCTCCTTTTTGACATCTGTAATGTGTGTGCATGATATGCTTTGTAAATTAAATAAACCTAAGTTCAAGTATTTGACCCAATTTAAGTTATCCAATATTTAAATCTCTGTACTTTTTCTGCTTATTTCTGAATATAAAATTTGTCTTTAAAATGATCATTTTTACTTACCTTATTATTGTTTATTACACTCCTATTTTACTGAAATGCATGTCATTAAAAACAGAAATTTTGCTATATTGATCATGCTAAGGGGCAATATTCTGAGAAAAACAGTGACTCTCATGTTATCATGTATTTAGAAAAACATAGCATACTTTTTTCCTGTCTCCAAAGTTGTTTTATAATTGAACTGTTTTCAAAATATTTTAAATTAGAATATTTAAGTACAAATGAAACAATCATGAGTCCAACAATATGATTAAATAGTGTTTATTATATTTATAGATTTTTCACAGTTTTATTCATATAAATTAGTATAATGTTTAGATAAGTAAATTAAATGACTGATTTTAAAACTTAGATCTGGTTTTCCCAAAATTATTGCTAATATAATTCTTTAACCCACCACAACTAAAATCTTTCACAAACAGTAGGACTGTGTATGTTTCACAGTAATTTCTAATAAAATATAGCTACACATAATGATTTAGAATACCACCATTTAAAAATGATTACTGTATTAGTCAGCCAAAGGGGTGCTGATACAAAATACCAGAAATCTGTTGGCTTTTATAAAGGGTATTTATTTGGGGTAGAAGCCCACAGTTACCAGGCCATAAAGCATAAGTTACTTTCTTCACCAAAGTCTGTTGCCACATGTTTGAGCAAGATGGCTGCTGATATATGCAAGGGTTCAGGCTTCCTGGATTCCTCTCTTCCCCAGGCTCGTTTCTCTTCAGGCTCAGCTTCTCTGCTCACTCCACAAGACCAGCTGTACACAATCAGGCAAACGGCCCGTGTCTCTTTCTGGGGCCTCTGCCATGTCTAATGGAGTCTTCCCTCCTTCCTCACATATTTACTTCTCTATGTGTTTATTTCTCAGGCTCCAGGATCAAAGCTCCAACGTCCCTTCCCTGTGGTATAGTTTCTCACATCCTACTGACATGGCCCAATCAAAGCCCCAATCATTATTTAATCAAGTAAAATGAAACCTCGGAATTCAATATAATCTAATATGCCCAGAGAGCAAATCAGTTTACAAGCATAATCCAATATCTATTTTTTGGAATTCATAAACAATTTCAAACTGCTACAGTTACACAGAAGATTTAAGTTGTTAAAAATATCCCTATATAATAAGCAGTTGGCCCTTGTTATTGAGCCAAATTAGTATTTTTCTTCCTCACTAATTCAGTCGAAATGTCTTTTTGTCTTGAATATATTCTTCCCTGTCCTCATGTTTTAGAAATAATGCCTACAATGTTACATTTAAGATCTAATTAACACTAAAATAATTCTATGTTTTTTCTTACTCTGGGAGTGTAATATTATTCATTTGTAATGCCCCTCCTTAGTATAAAATCTTTTTCCCCCAGTATAAAATCCTTAAAATATGCTATGATATTATTAAAAAGGCAAAAATAACAAAATAAATAAAACTAAATCAGTATTATAAAATATGAATATTTTCCATAAAACAACAAATCCTTTAGCAATTTTAAATGAGCTCTCAATGTGTTTATTTTTATCTATTTCTTGACCTCTGTGATTTTTGCTTAGTACCTAAGAAAGGAAATTTCAATATGTACTTAAATATATATCAGTGATCTGAAAAAGCAAATATACCTTCCTCAATGTCCAGTTAGTTTTTAGGATGGAACAAGTTTTAAGAACAGTTAATACCATTTTGTATTTAAATGTATTTAAGTATCAAGATAGATAACTGTTTTACATGAGGTCACCAGGTTACAGTTTTGAACTGAGGATTACTCTTGACAGGTTTTGAGGAGTTCTAGGTAGATTTTCAGCCCAAAATATTTTTCCCACTCTCTGACATAGTACTTCATATTCTGTTATTCTCCAAGACTTAATTACTTTAATAATTTGAAAGTTTTAAACTTTCCAAAATGCTGAAATGGAAATATTTCTGTGGGGGCTGCCCCTGAAGCTATTATCACATGAAAAAATCTTTGTGGGAAGCAAGCTAGGGATTGTAAGTTAAGAAAATTTGGTATGGAAAGAAGGGTGCCAAAAGATGTGAAAGAATAGTAGGTACCTTGGAAAGATGATAATGGCAGACTGTCTTGAACTAGTCACAAGTCCATTTTAAATCACATAGTTTGCCATGTAGATATGCTATAAATTTACTTTCTTAACTAATTTAGTATATTTAAATTGCTTATATCAGTACTTCAGATATAATAAGTAGTAGATAAGTGTTAGCTTTTATCACTATTATTTCTTAGTGATTTCTTCCTCTATTCTGTTTTTAGTACACAATCTGAAAACTTTTGTTTTATATTTAAAGTCAAATTAAACTTGATCATGATCTTCACCCTCAACAAATTATTCAATATATACAGTTTACTTTTTAGGAAATTAGTAATCTTCATCTTATTCTTAATGAATTAGCTTGCATAAGAAATAATCCCAGGGTGGAAATAAATATAGTTGGGTTGCAAGGTAATTTATTTTTTATTTCACTGTGCTAATACATATATGCCTGTTTCAATCCATGTACAAACATCAATCTGTAAATGTTTAGAATGCCTTTATCTAAGTCAGAAAACTGTTTACAACATTAGAACTTCTCAAGTTTCATAGTGTTTAGATTGTTGGGAGCCAGATACTTGACTTCTGTGTGTCTCAGTTTCTTCTTCTGTAAAATAGAATCCTACAAGGATTTTAAGAGAAAATAAGTGAGTTTTTGGAGATGTGGCTGATAAAGTCTAAAGTCTCAAGTAGTTTTGTTTGCAATTTATTGTTTATATTGTTTTTGTTGTTTGTTCATTTTGTTTTGCTTTTGGAAACTTAACAGATATGTTCTCCTAATTGTCTGTTGGTGAGTCATTCACTGTCAGGAACCCTACCATATTATTAAAAAGTCAGGGGTCCTAAAGATACGCAATTAAACAGCCTCAATTATAGTCACCTACATTATTTTAGATATGGATAACCTTATAAAAAGAAAGAAAAGGAGGAATGGTATGGAGCAAGAGAAAAGGGAAAAAAACACATAACAGATTGCAAAGTTACCAAGTAATTTTGGTAGTCTTTGAAATGAATGCTTGCTTCTGTAGGCATTCTAGGAATTGGACACTGTTTTGGTTTCTTAGGCTGCTTAAAGCAAATACTGTGAAATAGTTCGGGTTGAACAATGGGAATTTATTAGCTTACACTTTTGAGACCAAGAAAATGTCCAAATCAAGGCATCATCATCAAAGCGATGCTTTCTTCCCAAAGACTGGCTGTTGATGATCTTTGGCTCCTCTCCCACGTTGTGGCATATGCTGGTCTCTCCCTTCAGTTCCAGATTTCCTTGATTTCTGCTTCTTACTTCCCTGGCTTTCTCCCTCTCTCTGTATTCATATTCATTTTGTTTATAAAGGATTCCAGTAATAAAATTAAGTCCCATCCTGAATGAGGTGGGTCACACTGTAACTGAAGTAACCTCATGAAAAGATCCTGTTTACAATGGTTTCGCACCCACAGGAATGGATTAGATTTAAGAAAATGTTTTTTTCTGGGCTTCAAACTACTACAAATACCATTTAGGGTGATATGGTGTGGACAGAGATGGAGGACCTTGGCTTTGTTTTGCTGCCTCCCTGTATTCTCATGAATGCTTCTAAGAGCAGGGGTTCTTAACCTTTTTTGTCCCATGGACTCCTTTGACAGTCAGTTGAAAACCACAGACCCCTTACTAAGTCCACACTATACTGTGTATTATTTAATAAATATATCACACCCACACCAACAAATCCCCACAAGAGTAATGTTTTTTTGAATTTCAATTCAAGCTCATGGACCCCTTGTTAAGAGTCCCTGTTCTAGAGCGAGGAGAGAACCAGTACCCATCTCTTAATATCCAAATATGATTATTTCTAGATGGGGATGGATTTTATAGTAACATTGATGATATTTCCTTAATACACCATTCCCTCCCAACTTAGATAAATGACCAGTTATAAAAAAATTAATGTGGGAGAGATTCAGGAATACTTCAAAACAGCAAGGGATTTATCATGTCTTTTAGCATACTGAGCATTCAGTAGCATTTCTATTATAGAAAAGTAACTGTGGTAACAATGAGCAGGATGGATTTGAAAGAGAAGAAAGTGTGAGGGTATATGACCAGTTAGGGTATTTCAGTAGACCAATATATGGCCAAAAATAGAGCAGAGACTGGAATAAAGAGGAAGGAATGCATTTAAGATAACCCTCCCCACTCAATCCACAAGCTACAGTGAATTAGTTGTAGAAGTTAAGTGCTTGTAAACTAGATGTTTTATAATTTCCTTTCCTAAACTTTTCTTTCCTTCCTGGGAGCATTTCCTCTTTATTTTACTCTTCTTTCCATTTTGCTCTTCTTTATTCTATACTTCCAAAGCCTCGAGTGACTAATCAGATTTAGGTAAGAACCCTTTCTACTCCTTACCTTTTTGCAAACTTAAAACATTACTCAAGGTATATCACTGTTAAGTTCCTAAATACAATTCTAAAGCCATCTCATCTTTGTTGTCAAAAAATAATTTAAACTTTGGAAAATTACATGGTACAGGAGAAGGAATACAGGTTTGGAAACCTTGATTTAGAGCCTGCCTTTGCTAAGTGCTAGCTTCAGGCAAATAATACAACTGCCCTTACCCACAGGCAGTTTCCTTTTCTTTGAAAAGGAAATTTTAGCATATTTTCCTCATTCCTAATATGCAATTCTAAAAATCAAATAAATAATAGATGTGAAATTATTTGTATTCTAGAATAGCTATTCAGCTCTTACCCTTATTAATCGGATCTTTGTTTTCTCACCTATAAGAATCACCCGATTAAAGATCATTTCTGTGTTTTATAGGATCAGATTTGGTGATATATGTGAAAGCACATTGAAAAATATAATATTATGTAAATATAATATCTTACTAATATAGGAATTTGTGCACTTTAAAGTGTAGTGTTGATATAGGATTAACTACATGGTGTTATGAAGACTAGATGGAATGTAGTTACTTTATAGACACATGGATTTCTTAACTACCACTTATTAAAAAATTACTTCATAGTTAAGCCTTCCTGAGTAAAATCACTATTCAAATTATCTAATATTAAGTCAGTCTTCAAGTTTTCCTGTCTATAAAGTTACAGATGGGATAAATATTATGATACTTTAGGAATCTAAAATCTTAAAAATTATCCCCATGTATTTTATTTAATTTAAAAATAAATTAACATAAGTGTCATTTTACTATTATGACATTTTAGAAACTTAAATTCACAATATTTGCTCAATTAATATAATTTTAAAATATGGAGGTAAGAATCTTGGTGAAAAAAAAATCCCCAGGGAACAAATTTTTTTCTGTACTTAGTTTCCTAGTTTACATCTGAACAGATTGATTTCTGCATATATATATATATACACACACATATGCATATACATATACATATATGCTTTCAAAGTAATACTTTCCAATTAAATATTATTTTGATTTTTGGTAGTAGGTGCACAGTATCATAGGCTAGCACTTTGTTCTTAAATTTTAATTCTAAGGTCATTTCTATTTAACATTAAGAAGAATATTTTATTATTCAACTGTTACCATAATAGTCCTTTAATAGAAGAGACTATCTTTAAGTTGATGCATACTCATGGTATTTTTGCTATTTTTATTTAATGTAACTCACACAACTTCCAAACAATTTGAAAGTTTTCCTAAAAGCAATACATTTTGCATTTAATTACTTTAAACATTTTACTTGAATTATATCAGAAATTGAGAAAGCTATAGACATGGGTAGCTTTTAGCATTGTTTATTGAATGAGAAACGGATTAATGAATCAGTCGTCAATTTTGTTCCTTTTATGACTTTCATTCTGTTTTTAAATAGATACTTGGGTTTCAATACAGGATTTTACTAGTAGCTACATTTAGAATTTTTGAAAAATCTTCTAAACTCTCAGTACCTTAATTTCATCATCTCTGTTACGGGTACTTTCCTCAATCTGCTGGGCAGAAGTTTACTTCTGGAAAAAATAAAAGATTCATAAAAAGAATTAATAAATTGTCTTTAAACTTTTTATTATTATGAATGTGATAATCAGTCAGAATTGAAGTGTGATTATACTTAACATATTTCAGACTAGTGAATTTTTGGAAGCTTTACTAAAATTTTGCCCTGAACCATCTTCTCTTTGAACTGTTACTTCATAACAGTATGTGTTGTTTCCTGAATACCCTACCCACTAAATGAAACGAAGGTATTCAGAAGAGAAGGAACAGGAGGTAGCAAGTTTTTTTTAATACTCTGCCACTTCCTACCCCACCCCCTTTGGTGACATCATTAATGTTCATTGTTATTTACTGTAATGTGCAATTATAGTATACAGATCAAATTTCAGTAAGTAAAATAAGCCATTTTAATTTAATTTCCCTGGCAATAATTTTGGATGAAATGTATCAGGATTAAGTTATTAAACTATAGTTATATCCTGATAGATTTCACAGAAAGGATATTTTGAGGTTAAATGATGACTAGTCCGTCTTTGATACATGACCTACAAGGCCCTACATGTTCTATACTCTATAGCTCCCATCCCAATTACTTTTCCCCTTGTTTACTCTGCACTAGCCACAAGGACCTCGTTGATCTTCTAGAAACACATCAGATATGCTCCCACCTTGCATTTCCTCTGCCTGTAATGCTCTCTCACCAAATAAACATAAGACTAGTTCCCTTACTTCCTTAAATTCTTTCCTCAGAACTTGCCTTCTTAATGAGGGCTTCCTTGGCTACCCTGTGCAAAATTGTGAGACCCCCTGGACATTTCATTTCCTTCTTACCTGCTTCAAATTGCTTCTTAGCACTTAACCAAAATGTGTTACAATATATTTTACTTATTTATCTCCTACACTAAAATGTAAATTTTATGAGAGCATGGGTTTTTATCTGTTTTGTTTCCTCATATATCCCTGGTGCCTAAAAATGCCTGGATTATATATTTGTTGAAGGAATTAACATTATAGTACACTATAAATAATTCCAGATAATCTTAGATGAACCAGGGCAACTCATATTCAGTATTCCAAGCTATTACTACTAAAAATTTTTGTCTTTTTTAATCAAAATAATATCCCATACCATATACATATTTTCTGTCTTTTTGTGAAGGTACTAAATATGATACTAAAATAAATAACCATTTTATCTTCTCATATATTTAAATGTATTTATTGATTTTCCCTTGATATGTATACATTAGTATATTTAATATCAAATAAGGAAAGGTCTTTATTTTCAAACTATTTTAATCACCAGTTTCTTCATATTTTAGCCTCATTCATTTTATTATAAATAAAGTTTGGTATTTACTGGAAGTAACTTTTGGTGCTTTGAATCTTGAAATCTATAAAAGAATTTTCAAATAATAATTTCAAATAATAATTCCTATATTAAAAATGTTAAATTCATATCACAGAAAGTTTACATGGGAATTAATTTAAAAATCTAAAAAAAAAGATTTAACTCTAGAAATATTTTAGATTCTTGTCATACACATTATCTAATGTTTCTGACAAGCTCTGATTTTTTTTTATTTATGCTAGAAGTTACATGGGAAGACCAGCAGAAAAAGGTGAATGGTACAATAACTGATGACAAACCATTGCCGAAAAAGAAACACCAATCTGAGCCAGGTTTGTCAGGTTTTATAAAACCATATGAAAGCATGAGACTAAAAACATTGCATTTCATGCTTTTTAAATGAGTGTGTGCTTGTTGTACCTCATTTTTCTCATTTGATATGAAATTTATAGTTTGTAGTGCCATTTAGATAAGAGTGGTAAATACTTTCTTTCATGATTTGTTTAGAAAAATAATTCTACATATTTTGGAAAACATAACACTGTTATTTTATTATTTAGTTCTTTTGAAAAAAATGACTAAAGCACAAATGGTCATCTGATTTATATATTTGATTATTTTGACCCAAATAACAGCAGTACCTTAATGTACTTGTTACCCTAAAAAGTACTTAGTATTTAAAGTTTGTCTTTGTTGTCTATTCTTTTATTTTTAATTGGTAATACTAATAAGGTATTTATACCTTATATTGGTAACAATTTATTTACAACTTCTGGAGCTTCAAAACATTGTGAGCACCAAGGAAGAGGGATACCATAGTACGTGATTTCAACAGGGAATCTCTTTAAAACATTAATTCTACCAATAAATTGAAATGGAGTGTTTTTATCTTACTATCTCTTCTATTTTGGGGGTAATATGATGAACTAAGTTGAAGGCAAAAACTTGAACCAGGAGTAAAAGGAGGAGAGGCAAGATGCAGATATAATCAACTGAATAATCAGTACTACTTTTAATCAATAATTGAATGAGAGTACATTGAAAAATTTAGAATTCAAATGGAATTTTGGTAATGGTTCCATTAAAAATACCTGGGTCTAGAACTGTTAATGTGTTTTTATATGATGGCTCATTTCATATTAGAACTCTAAAACCTATATTTTAAAATATAACAATATTTAAATTAAAGTAAATTTATTAACAATCATTATTGTTATCTTGTTGTATGCCAGGCATTGCATTTGGCACTTAGCTCTAGGGGTAGATAAGACAGGCATAGCAGTTGCCCTCTATGAGGCAAAAGTTACATCCTGGCAAAAATTACATAGATTAAAAATAATTGGGAGCGGGTGTAGCTCAGTGGTTGAGCGCCTGATTTGCATGTACGAGGTCCTGGGTTCAAACCCTGCTACCTTCTAAAAAAAAATTATAGTAATAATTATTAAAATTGTAATATATGCTATTAAGGAGAAGAATAGGGTGTTTTAAGAAAAAATATCATGATACCTAACAAGTCTAGAGAGCAAGATAAAATGTAATAGAGCAAATGACTTAAATCTCTTTTAGTAAAACAGTAAATAATTAAAATAAATTTTAAAAAGAAAATTCACATTAGGAATTTGAGTATATGCATAAAGGTGTTAGAAAAATATCTTACATGATAGGGTGACTTACATGTCTTTTCAAATCTTCAATTAACAATCACTTTGTTTATTTGAAAAATAGTGACTCTCTGAATATATTTCAGGATATTTTTTAAGTGAATAAAAATAAGTATGAAAATTAATGGTTTATGTTATGACTTATATAACAAAAATTATTGGAAAAATCTCTCCTTGCTCTAATTATGTGATATGGGTATTCTTGGTCATAAATTAAGATTTATTTTGTCTTGTTGGCCATCATGTCTAATTACGTAAATATGTTTATGGCCTTATATCACTGTGGTTTTTTAAACATGAAGCAATGCAATGCTAAAAAAAAATAGCTTAGCAACTCACAAAACAAAATTTAAAATATATTCTTTAAATATTATTAATTAATTCTCAATTATTATACAGCATATATATTTTGTATTGTTTAAGGCCCCTAGATGAATATAAAATGTGTGAGGTAGAAGAAAATTAATCTAATTAGAGTATTTTAATTTAAAATCTGTTCAGATTGTCTCATTTGCAGTTGTGCACTTTACTCTCCAGCAGGGAGCTTGGCCCTGAAAAGCAAACTCTAAATGTCTTCTTGATTAAGTATAGAATATGCTAAGGCAATTAAAGCAGTGTTACCTCCTGTGTTCCATAAATATTTTTTGTTTGTTTGTTTCTAAAAGAAAGGTAGGGGAGAGGGCCTGCATTTGCAGGCAGGATCACCCCACCCACCATATCCATGGGATATAAGCCCTCTCTCACTTGGAGGTAGAGTGGACATCACCATCCCAGTCCCCTCAGGATTGGGGGAAGAACTATGGACTAGAGTGGACTTGATGGTATTTTGTTGTACACATATGGTGATTCTAGCAATGGAAGAAATTATAACAATGAGGTGGAGCCAGTGGCCACTTGACACTTTTAGGGCAGGGAGGGGACGAGCAGTTGAAATACAGGGCCTTCTTTGGGATTTGGAGGTTGTCCTGAGTACCGTTGTGGCAAGGGATGTAGGCCATTTTAAATCAGCACACACCACTCAGAACTGTGTGGGAGAGAGTGTGGTCTACAGTGTGAACTGTGGTCTATGGTTGGTGGCAAGGCCCCAGGATGTGTAAGTCCATTGAGGGTGGTGGGCCACACTTGTGGGAGATGTTTGTGTGGGATGTGGTGGGAGGTGTGGGAGGTGGGCAACATGGGAATCCCCGTGGGTTCCGTGTAATATTTTAGGTAATCTAAGCACCTCTTAAAATATATTTATATATATATAAATAACATTTTTGTAAGCAAATGCACATATATGCATATATATTTATATATCATTTTACAAATATTGGTATGTATTGTGAAAATTTTGATTTTTACCCACAATAAAAATTTAATTAATTAAAAAAAAAAGAAATTAGATTAGAGGTGATGAGTGGGGAAGAAGGGGGAATGGGGAGTTATCACTGAATAGTTAATGGATGGTGGTGGTGATAGCACGACATTGTGAATGTAATTAATGCCACTAAATTGCACACCTAAAATGGGTAAAATGGTAAATTTTATTTAATGCATATATATTAACAATGAATTTTTTAAACGATTAAAAAATAAAAGAAAGGTAAGATATGTAAAAAATATTTTTTAATTATTGAAACTTTGAAATGATAAAATGAGACTAATTACTTCAATAACTTGTTTATGAGGTCAGGCTTTACAGAAGATACGTTTAGAGTCATTATTTTATAGTAAGTAAGTACATCTACAATATTAATGTTCTATTAATTGTGGTAAGTGCTTAAAAGTAATATTAAAAATCTGAGATCATCTTTCATTAATTTTCAATAATTCTTCATCTAAAGGATTATTGTGGTAAACTTGTGGCATTATAAAAAGTTTGTAAGGACTTTAACCCAAACCTAAGATGGAAAGTCTGTATCAATATTATGTATTGCTATCTTTTTCTATTACTGGTTTATGTAAGTCTATGGAAGAAAAACTTATAATACCTCATAATTTTGCCATTTCTAGGTTGTATACTAATGATAAAAATCCACTTAATTTTTAAAATTTTAAATATAAGATTGTGTAACTGGAGGACTAAATGGCATGACATAGATTAGAAAATGAATTAACAAATATTTGAATGGACTTGATGTATTATGGACTAGTATCTGCAGGTTTTTAAAGAAAAATCCCTGAACTAGGCTGTCCTAAAAGGATTATAAGTATAGGAGGGTGACTTACTTTCTGTAATTCTGTAACTTAATTGACCCAGTATGGATGAAGATCATTGGGAAGTATGTTTATCATACTGATTTCTTTGGTGTGAGCATAAAATATAAGAATTCCTACACATGATTTTAAACCCCAGATTTTATGGATAATATCTCAAGTAGATCACTTAGTATCTTACTTTATGCCATAAAGTTAACAAAAAATTCTTAATGTAAATCAAAGATACATACACATGGATAATCTATTGCTTGTTTTTTCCATGAGCAATCTGATTCTAGAAAAGAGTATTATAGTGCATGGTAATGCAGTGTTATGAAACATTTAAAACAAACTTTGAACAATTTAATTTTATTATTTTTACTTTACAAGTATTCTCTGTTCTTATAGTAATTAGAAATGTGTCTGAGAAAAGAGCATATTTTTAAATAAAATATTTTTTCTCATATTTTACTTAAACTCATCATACAAAAAAAAAATCTAGTGAGAAAGCTAACTTAAATTAGAAGTTCTTCTGGCTGAATGGATGTTTTGAAACTGATAGAGAGAAACTCTTGGAAAGACTAATCTTATGACTTAAATAGTTCATGATCTATTTGAAGATATTTAATTTTTATAATTTTAAATTATTTATGATATGCTTGATGATTATTTGATTTAATCCAAAAAAAGGATTGTCAGCTTTGATTTATTATTTTCTAAGTGTAAGATATGCTATATTTAGAAAACTCTTAAATTGACTTAGCTAACCTTATTGTCATTGTAATTATCCTGAAACCATGGCAATGCTACTTACCTTGTTGTATCTTATCTCGAAGATAAGTCTATGTTTTTCCATAAAAATTAGGGTAATGAAACATTGCTGGCATGCTGTATGAATATACAATATTGTGGAAATTGAAAACGTGCAAAGTAACTATTTGTGTTTTACTACTTATTATAACATCTTTATGCAGGTATAAGCCCCTGGTTTTAGCATTATGTAATTTAGTTAATGTATTAACCTTTAATTTTTTTAACAGGCATTTCCTTCATTCTTTATAGAATCTGTAACTATGGTGAAGATATGGATTTTTTTAACCTAGTTTTTTACCTTCTGTATATTTTCTACTCGTTTCCTTTTATTCTGAATATTTTAGCATTTCTTGAAAGTAGAAACACTTTATTTTAGTCTAAATCAGTATTCTAGTTAGATGCTAGTTTAATGCTTCTAATTGGAAAAAAGTCAGGATTTTGTTCATAGTCAATATTAGCAATTTGAGAATTTCTAATTTTTTCTTGATTATTGTAGAGTGAATGTATTGTAATCTTGATGGGAAAAATGTGATGCAGGATTAATGAAGTAAATATTTTACAGCACACAAATCAATGAATGGAATTTTGGGATCAGATACTACTAACACTTTCAGAAGTAAACATAACATTCCATGAGAGCAGACATGTTTTCCTCTAGATAAAGTGAAATTTCATGATTTATGAGGTTGGTTGCTCACTTAAAGTTGGTTGTCCTCTGAGCACACAGATAAGTTTATAAGGTCAAGCCTGTACTTCATTGACTATGCTTTTTATGATATAAAAAGGGCACTTTAGTTTGTGATCAATGATTTTAAACTCTCTCAGTACATATTCTGAGAGGGTTTTTTTTTTTTTTTTTTTCTTTCTCATTGAAAATTATATTATGTGCTATATTTTTATGGTAGAATCAGAGAAAAATAGCAAGAAAGAGAAGATACATAAAAGTAAAATTTTCTTGTAAGTTTAGTGAACTCTTAAAAACATCAACATCTTTTAAAAGTTTGTACCATGCTTATTTTATGGTTGACAAAATTATGGGAAATGAAATTAGTTTTAAAATAATTAGTTCAAATCATTTCAACTGAGTAATTTTTCAGAAAGATTTTTGTCACCGAGGAGGAGTTTTAGTTTGTTATCTGTGAACTTGGTAAACATTATGCTTTTATATTTTAGGTCTATCCTGATCTTTATATAATCAAGCCTGTCCTATTATGTAGATGCTTATTTAGCCTTCTTTTTGAAAGTTGTCACCTTTACTCCACAAAGGAAATATTCTAAGATTCTGTGATGTTTAGTAAACTCTCATTATTGGATTAGCTTTAGTTATATGCAAGTTCTAATATACATTTAAAATCTTGGAGCTTTTCTGTTTCATTGTGAGGAATTTTCATAATATAATGCATGGTATAGGACATAAATTAACTCAATTTCAATGAAAACTGATAACAGCACAAGAATATGCTTGCTATAAATGGTGATAGGTAAGAACATTAGCCACTCAGCAAAGTCTCAAATAGATATCATACAACCTTCATGAAAACTGCATTTATGGGTAAACAGGCCCCAAGTATTTGACTTTTTAAACAAAGTTGATTACAGATTATCATTTATGTTTGAACTTGAGATATGTGTTCAGTTGAAATATCATAATAATTTGTTATGTTTGGAAGGGAAGAATTTTTGGTTTGCTGACATTATAGTCATACTCTTGAACTTATTTTTTGGACCCAATTGTGCTTAACAGAGTGATTTTTAAATACATATATTTTTTTCCTTCAATATGTTTTTTTTAAATGTTAAGAATCAAAATTAGCTTTAGAGTGTATATGTATATGTATACGTATATGTATATGTATCTATGTATGCTACTTTGCTTGATTGAAAACCCCTTTACTTTTTATATAGTTTGCACTACATGGTACATTGAACTTCAAAATATTTGTTCAAAAATCATTTACTGTAAGTGATGAAATGGTGTTTGTGAGTTATTAATTACATTTTATAAATGTCTTCTTTTTCAGTGTAATTTGTGAAATGATTTCACTTCTCTTTCATTAGTTTGTATGGTGGAATGACCCCTCGAAAATAAAATGTTTTTTATACATGCATGCACACACACACACGTTCTCTTTATATATTCTAAATAAAAAACAAAGAGCCAGCCATTGTTTTGACAGTAATGGGCACCTAAGGCAGGGTTTACCTTTACTATCTTTAATTACTCTGAACTGGTTATTGGTTAGAGGGACATTTGGAAATTCTTATTAGAATTGCCATTTACAGCACTGAAAAGTAGAATGACTGTGTCAAGGTAATGATCAAATGAAAGGTAGGAAGATGGGGGAAATGGAGGGGTACCCAGCTTCTTTCAAGGTTCATTGAAGTCTACGATTTATTGCAATAATGTATGAAAAATAAGCATGTATGGCTTATTACCATTTAAATAAGACATGACTATGTAAATGAGATAGATGACTATTAAAAGATCTCTTAAAATAGGAATGTCTTAATATAAATATCACATGGTAAAACTATAACTATATGGAAGGCAAGAAAGCTAAAAAAAAAAGTCTTACATATATTTAGTATAAATGTAGTTATGCATTGAGATTTTATGATTTGTGTGAATATTCTATCTGCTGAATTAAAGTTATATGATTTTTATATAAGCTTACTTATAACCTATTTACTAATGGATCATATTTACATGAACAATCGGTAGATGATTTAATGGAAGCTTTCAGTTAGTAGTGAGATACTTGTCAAAATCTTTCATTTTCATCCCTTTATGAGTATTTCAAATTTTGCTTTATTTTCTTTAAAGATATTTTGGTTATTGATACTAAGATACATGTTACCATATTTCCTTACAGGTATAAAGTATTGGTGTGCTATTTACACAGTTGTAGCATGAACCTCTTTTCAAACTTCTAATACTATTCAGCAAGATATTACCATGAGAGGTTTTGTTTCTTCCTTATTTTGACTTTATTTCACATGATATTTATTGAGTCATATAGCATATAACAAAGAAAATTGGGTATTAAGGAGAACTTTGTTCTATTTCTGGCACTGCCACTGAACTTGTTTTGTGACTTTAGTAAGTCATTTGAACTCTGTACAACTCAATTATTCATAATAAATTAATTAAAAATAATAACAATTAATTAATGGGTGGAGAAGTCTGATTGTATTAAATCCATATTATATGAAAAACAGTATAACACTGCCATTAAAAACTAATGGAGAATATAGGAAAATAGTAAGTGGAGCAAGAAACTAAATTTATTTATGTCATTTTTAATGTTTTCTACAAAGAATAAAATGTTTTACTAGAGATGGAATATATTATTTCATCCAGTGCATTTCATTTTACATGTTAAGAAACCAGTTTAGTAGTAGGTAAGTTAATATATAGGGAATTTTGCATGTAAAAATAATGCAAGATATGATACAATTCAGCATTAATCTATGTTATTACTATATTTGTGATTATTCTACCTCATCTTCTTTGAGAAATGGGTGGATTGGGAATGGAAAACATATAGTATATATCATTTTAGTGTGTATGAGTAAATTTGAGAAGAATGTGAGTACTTTTTCCTGGTGGGAATTCTGTTAGCAGCCTCTGGATTGTAATAAATTATGATGAGATTTTAGGGTCTGACTTTGAATAAATTGTGATCATAATAGTATAATAAAAATAAAATTGTTAAATTTCAAATTGTTTCATTCCTTTTCGCGTTCCGTATCATTCATAATAGGATTTCTATATCTTTCTCAGGAAAAAAATTTTCAATCATCTTAGTACATTTTTCTAATAGAAAGTTTACATTTTCCCACTATTCAGACAAAGGAATGAATTTGTTATAGAAAATAGTCCTCTCAAGAGCTATCATTTCAATATATCCAATATTCCAAGAGTATTTGATTTTTTTTTTTTTAATAAATTACTCAGGAACAATGATACATCTATTGTAGAACAGAATATGGTATTTGGGTGTAAAAATTTTATGGTAACTGCCTCAAAGCAAAGTAGGTAATTAAATAGGAGCTTTGAATTTGTATTTTGTAGTTCATTTGTACCAGTCATACTTGTCTCAACTCACTAATATCTTTAGAAGAGATATTTTCTTGGCATGCTAAGTTCAGCAGACACTTTCCTGCTTTCAAGTGGTTGAGTACCTGCTTCCCATGTACAAGGTCCAGAGTTCAATTCCTGGTACCTCCTAACCCTCCTCCTCCACCCCCCAAAAAAACACTATATAAAATATCTTCTGAACTTCACTAGCAAAGAGGGAAAGAAGTGTTTGCAAATGGTATGCCATATCTGTTATAGTAGATGTTGAATTTGGATGGTTCCATTTTAATATTAACTGCTATCACCTATAACATGGTGTTGTAAGGAATTCCTGAATAAACAGGAATTATAAGAGAATATAATCAAAGAAAATTTGTGTAAATTGAAAGTTAAATTTCAAAAGTTTTAATTTTGAAATAAAGCCATATATTTAGCCTATACTGAGTTTTATCATATTTATTACTCTCCATAATATTTTTACAATATATTGATGTATTGAAAGAATTCACTGGAATATTGTTCTGATGACCATTCTTTATTTTCATATGTGTACTAATTAATCCAGGCAATGTAAAAGATCTATTTGAACTTTTTAAATTGCTCTTTTTGTTGATGATTCAATTAAATTCTTTTCTTTAGATGATTAAAACTCCAGGAAGCATCTTCACAGAAATTGACACAGTAATGTCTTGAACAATGGGGCCATATAAGTAATACTGTTTTTCTAATGGTATCTTTCTTCAGCATAAATGTTCAGTATTGGCTGTACATAAATAACTGTACACTTTTGAATCCTCTTTCCTTCTACACTAACTTTATTTTTCTGCTTCTGCTAACCTATACTAGCTTAACCAATTCACCATCAGTTCTTGTGTATTCTTTTTTATGGTGTGTATTTGATTATATCTTCCTTGCAACTGGACACAGGATTTTTCTAAAAATGATTTTGGGCCCTCTCCTTCAGTGTCACCTTTTATCTTTTGAGTATATCCACTCACACCCATCTCCTTTGTCTATGTCTGTCCATTACATGATGTGATCTCAGAAGAAGTGGACTCCACAAAGAGAAGATATGCAGGTCTGTCTCTTACTGCTTTTTTTGTAATGTTTTTATTTACCTAATTTACCCTAGAAATTTTTTACCTGTTTATTTTTATTTCATAATTTTCATAATTTTTATTTATCCTCTTATATAATAGAACATTAAATCTTACAGGTGTTTTATGGTATATTCAACTTTAAGAACAACTATTCCATTTGAATGATAAAAATAAACTTTAATTATATTTATATTCTATCTACTAGCTAACTAACTCCAGAGGGGGGCAAAAAAATTTATTCAGCTAGCTTAAATTGACAAATTAATCATAAAAGCACTATATATTACATTTTCAAACGTGTTTTAGGCTTAAAACTCATTTTTGACTTCTTTATGTTTCTAAAAGTATTTTATTTCTATGATTAATTTGACACGTGGTAGACAGCAGAGGATACTAAAGGCCTATTAGACATGGTACATGCCTAAAGAAGCTATTGATATCACTGTGTACTTAAGATATGTAACATGTTATGTTTATGTGCCACTATGAATGATTCTAACAGTAAATTCTACAAAGCTATAAAATCAAACAATTTGTTTCATGTAGATGACTAGAAAAGATTTCATGGAAGAGGTAACACGTGCTGAAACTTGAACATTCATTTAAATCACATTTACTATACAATGTCTATGTGATAGTGTTCTAGATGTTGGAGATAACAGGACACGCAAAATAGCTCCCTATCTTTGAGGTGTTTGTCTAGAGTGAGTCTGACAAGTAAGTGCAATTATATTCCAAATGCTATGAGTGAATTTTTTACATACAGGAATCAGTAGAAATACAAACAATGGTGCCATCATTTCTATCTGGGAAAATAGATATTAATTCAAATGACTTCATAGAAGAGAGACTCTTCAATTGCATGTTAAAAGCTAATGCGATTTTGGTCTTTTGGGTAGAGAGCATTTTGGGCAGAGGAGGCAATGTAGGCAATGTCTTAAAATAAGCTTAAGCAAAAGTTGGCACACACAGAATTGCAGAAAGTCAGGAGGGCTGTTGAAGCTTATAAATCAGGTGAAGAACAAGGTCAGACATTTGTTTCTAGAAAGATTACTTTGGCAACCATGTGAAGTTAAGTGATATAAGCAGAAAGACCATTTATGACTATAGTGCCACAGATCAGTCAACAAATAACAGGTATAGATACCTGAACTAAGGTATCAGTAGAGGCTATCAATGCATAAGAAGTTATTTAAAGATGTTGAGTCTACAAGACTTAGTCATGATTGGATCTTATTGATACAGGAAAAGGAGAAAGGAGGAATAATATAAAATAATCTCGTGTGACTGAAAGGTTTGCATAGATGGTGGTGAATTTTGTCAAGACAGGGAATTTAGGTTGAAGAAATTCTAGGGGAATGATAAAGATCTCAGTTTGGAAATGAGTTTGAGGGTTTTTTGGAATATTTTGGCATTGCTATCTAGTAGAAGTGATTTGATATAAGGATCTGGAATTCTGGAGAGAAGTTTGGGCTAGAGTTACAAATTGGAACAAAATATTGGCATTTAACTGATGCCACTAGGATGAATGAAAACTGTCATCAACATATAAAGAATAAGAACAGAGACAAGAATTTAAATTCTAGGAGCACCAACGTTTATTTACATTTAAGTAGTAGATGAAAGGACAAGAAGACAATGTTGAAAAGAACCACTTAAAGACAGTAGGATATCCAGAGGAGAAGAGAATTCGGGAAAGAAGAGTTCAAGAAGAATAGAGTCAACAGAGTTAAGTTCCAGAGAAAGACATATATGCTGGGAAGTGATAAAACTAGTTAGCAATGATTTTGCCTGGCTGATTTCAGTGGTTGTGGGTGGTAGAAGTCAGATTGCAGAGAGAAAGTAGAGGTGAAAGAAGAAAATGAAGATGGCAAATGAAGACTAGGGTTCCTGCTGGCTTGGTGAAATTAAAACATTAAGAATAGTTAACATGGAAATGGGAGACAGAGCCCACCAAATGATATGTAGAAGAATGGTGATCATTTAACTGAGTTAGACCCTGAATTTTTTATGATATTGGTTCTCTAAATATTGTGCAATTGACTGAGGAACACCCCTTAGATATAAACATTTGGATCCATGGTTGGAAGTTTGTGAGCAGTTATAATTAGGGAAAAAAAGGATGAGGATGTTGGTAGCTGGCAAGGAAAGTGGTTGAAATGATGTCCAAGATGAATAGGGGAAGATATTAAGACATTGTTCTAGCAAGTACAAGGCAATGGGTTGGCTTAAACTATAAGAATTTATTGGGTCATGGTTTTGAGGCTAGGAGAAGTATAAAATCAAGGCATCATCAAGGTGATGTTTTCTCCCAGAAGACCATGGCATTCTGGGGCTGGCTGCTGGCAATCCTTTTGTCTTTGGCTTTTTTTGTCACATGGCATTGCAAAGGTCAGCCTCTCCTGGCTTCTCCTTTCTCTTCTAGGTTTCTTTAATGTTCAGCTTCTCATTGCTCCCTATGGCTTTCTCTCTCTGTGAACTTTCCTATAAGACCCATCCTGTGCCATACCTTAACTGAAGTAACCTCATCAAAAGATTTCTATTTACAAGAATTCATACCCAGAGGAATGGATTGAGCTTAAGAACCTGTTTTTCTGGTGTACATAGCTCCAAACCACCACAGTCATGTTAAATCATGTTAGAGTCAGAGTTTTCGATGGATGGGGAGAAAAGGAATACAATAAAATAATTGGAGACTGTGGTGATATTGAAGGCTTTGGTAGAAAAGAGAAGGATAGGTGGATAGGAGGCTGATTTAATGACTTTATAATGTTCAGATGCTAGACAATTCCTAATGATGTAAAGATACAGGGTTTTTTCCCTGGAAGTGGATTTCTGAGATGAAGCATGGATTAAGGTTTGTTAAGGCAAGGAAAGCAACACACTTTGATGCTAGAATTTTTATATTAACATTGAAATCACCACATACAATATCCTATGGTTGGTAGGAAATGGATGAAGATAATTGCCTGGGAAGTAGATAATAGCAGCAGAGAAATATAATGGTATGACATAAAAGAAGTAAATTTTTACATGAGATTAGAAAAGTAAAATGTAGAAGCAGCAATGCAAACCTAGAAGAATGCTGTTACTACTTCCAGGCTTCTATAGTAAATGAGGTATAGGATAGTGAAGAGCTTCCACATTTGGTTTCTGGAAAGAGTGGTATTCTTGTTAAAGGGTCAACTTTCATTCAGGCTGAGGTAAAGTGAGCCATCTGTGATGAGGCTGAAGATGTATAGCATTTAAGTAAAAGGAATAAGGTTTTCAGAGTCCACAGTGGAAAAGATGAAGATGGCTCTAACCAGTGGAGGGAAAGATTAGGGGAAGAAATTCAGTATAGGTAGGCTGGCCATACAGATTGGAAAATATTAAAAGAATGAATGGTGGGGAAGGGGGGGGCATGAACTTTTAAAATCTGGTGGGGGGAAACAAGGTAAAGAATAAGGAATTTAAGCTACGTTTAAAGTGGGAAGCAAATTCAGCAAGTTAAACAAAGGAAATCTTCATGATATACATAAAGGCAAAAGGAAAAGATATGGATGAGAGTGAAAGTTTGAAGATTCTGAAGAGGATAGAATTAATAATGGAAGCAAACTTTCTTAAGAAAGAAAAGTAATGGTATTTAGGAGATATGTGGAATGAATTTTGGGAGAAAGAATATTTTAATATCTTCAAATATTTAGATTATAAATTACTTTTCATTGTTAATTAAACATATTTTGAGGTCTCTCTTAACGTAAATATTTGAAACTGCTGTAGTTATAGATCTGTAGTACCTGCTTTTCTCTGGTAGCAGTGAAGGGGGAAGGGTACTGAAGTCTGAGCTTTCTGACCTGAGCAGTTTCAGTTGTAGGCCCATAATACTGTAATTGAGGACAAGCTCTGTATTAACTGCACCGAGTTTAGAATTCCACAAACACATCTAAGCCTAGAGATAAACAAAGAATAGTGCATTCTGTTCTAGAGGAAATAAGAATAAAGAGAGAATTGTAAAGAAGGTAATGAGAAGAGGGTGAGAGAAAAGAGAAATAAGATTAAAAGAGAAAGCAGAAAATTTTCTGAGAAGCAATTTAAAATCATGTTAATAAAATTAACATAAAGTTAATGCTTTTCAAAAATGGCTTTAGTGTGTGACCAATAAAATATCATATCTTTGTTAGCCTATCATCCACATCTGTAATGAATATTTAAGTTGCTTATGTTCTTTATTAATACTGCCTATTTATACTTCGGTACAAAATGTGAAGAGAAAATAATAACAGAAGATAAATCATTTCCCTCACATTTTGGGTTGAAATGTATTTAAGCCACAATTGTAGAATCTTCATTTGTGTACAACTGAACACTGCAACATAATTCTATACAATGAAGGAAAGAAGTTGATCACACATTTTGAAGCAACATAAATATATCAATTTTAGTCCTTTGAAATCATAGTAAAGTTTCTTTTAAATGAAGAGTAGCATGCTTTATTGGAGTTTACACTTTTTCTTCTTTTTGAAATTTCATGACAATTTGATTTCATTAGATAATTGTAAAAACAAGTCTTAGAGACCATTTGAAGCAGAGCTAGCAATACAAGAGATTTTAAAAATATTATTTTGTAAGCCATATAAAGTGAACATGTGCCCATGTATATAAATTCAGTTTCCAACTACATGAATATTCAGAACTTTGCTTAGGTAGTATATCAGTTTTATTCATAAGGTGTTCTCAAAATCAAAAGATGATTTACCAGCCATATTTTTTACTAATTTCTTAGACAAATTTATTATTATATTTTTATTTTTATTACTATTTTATTACATAGTTATTGTATTTTTATAGATGGTTCTATGCCACCTCAAGAATTGTAAGAAAATTACTATTTCAAACTGACTTATTGGACTGCCAGTTACTAATGTTAATTTGAAAAGTTCAACAATTCAAATTTAATATATTTCAAACTTTGCTTTATAAAAAATATAATTGAGAATTAGTAACATATACTTTGTGTTGCAATTGTAATTCTTAATAAAATTATTACTTCTGTTTCCTGTTAGAGTTAACTAAGGGAAATTTTTCAAAATTCATATGATTACAGTATTCTTTTTAGCTTGAAGAGTTCCTCTTTTTAAATTGATTTCTCTGATTATTCTGAATGTTGCCCATTGATATCATTTCAAACCTGTATTCAGTTCTTGTCAAAGTTGCTTCTTGGCATATATGGCATGTTTGAATATGTGCTTTCATGTGACATTTTGTTCTATTCATGTTATGTCTGAAAAAGTAAAGAGAATTAATGTTCATTGAGGGTGGATTTAACATGTCTATTTATATACACATATAAATAAACGTAAAAGCTGTTCCTGAAATCTTCCAAAATCTTTCAATTGTCGATTTATTAATAGTCTTCTATTCAGTCTTATTATTACACATTCTACCCATTTTACAGATGCTCTCTGTGCAGTTATTACTTCCTATATTTGAAGGACTCTATTAATTGAGTCTAAGGCACAGATATTCAAGTTATGTCATGAAAACCATAATCCTAAAATTTTATAAGAAAATAAACTCACTCAGTTCATAAGGAGACATGAAATACCAACTCTATGTTCAGTACTGTGCCAGATATGTTACATCTTACAAAAGGCACAAAACTTACAGGAAAATTTCATATAAGTTTAAGCATACAAATTTTATTTAAGCATATTTAATAAAATAAAATTTTCAAAAATATATAAAAACATCACCTCTTAGATGATAGCACATGTTAATAAAATATATACTTGAGATTTATTCTTTAAAGCCTATAAATACTCAAATACAAGAAAAGAGAGTTAAGAAGTTTTTTGGAACTTGAAATTGTGGGAATATCCAAACATGGAATAAATAACTATAGTCTTGAGAATTTTTTCTCAAAATGGTGGTGTGGAGGAAATTGGAAAGATTATTGGACTAGGAGTCAAGAGACTTAGTTTTAGCTCTAGTTCTGATACTGAGTGTGTGATTCTAGACACTTATTAAATGTCTTTGGTTTTCAGTTATTTTATTTTAAATGGGGGTGGAATGCATTGTGTTTTAACTTCTTTATGAATATAAAATCTATGTGCTTTGGAAAGATATGTGCTGAATTTAAGATGTTGCTATTAAAGTCTCAAAATATTCATGCATTCTGAATACTACAACATTCACTTTTACCTCCACTTTCCATCGACCTTAACTATTTCCTGAAAATTTCAATACATAAGGAAAAGACTTTTTTTTTTTTAAGATATGTTAGTCTGAGAAGCAATATAAGAGCACAGATTCTGGAACTGTACTACCTGATCAGCGCCACTACTTATTTGCTGTGTGATCTTGAAAAAAGAGAAGTTACTCTCTGTGCCTAATATTCCTCATCTGTAAAATGGGGATAAGAATAGTACTACATCAAAGATTATTGTAAGGATTAAGTACTTAATTAATAATATGTAAAGTACTTGAAAACATTCTCTGGTACATAGCAAGCACTATGTAAGTAAGACTGTGATGTTTTTCTTCTATGTAAATAAATTTAAAACCAATGTTTATGCTGAATGAGCTGCATTGAAGCACCCCACACGCACACTTGGATTGGTAGGATCTTTTTTAGTAGTCTAAATGTTAATTGTTTTTGCTATGTACATTACAAATGTCTTATACTAATTTGTTGCTACCAGTATAAGGCATAACTCTAATACAAACCCATGCATTAGGACTACTGCACCTGTACTGTTGAGATTTATCCTTTTTGAGACAACAGAGTTGGGTAGAAATAGCAAGAGCATTGAAGTCAGATAGGTCTGAATCCTAATTCAGGTTCTGCAACATCCAGGGATGTGACTTTGGGCTGGTTGCCTTGCACTTCCTACAAAACAAAATGAACTCCAGCTAGATTAAAGGGTTAATTATGTTTTAATGAAAACATAAAAGAGCTTTCCTCTGAAAAGAGAAAGACTTTCAAAGAATAAAAGCAATGAAAGAAATTTTAAAGATAGGGACCTGACTGTAGGTTGTAAACCTCAGAATATGAAAACAATATGTTAAAAGGCAAACAAATTGGGAAAATGGCAACTAGGACAGAGTATTATGGGCCTTAACACCTAAATCATGTTTACAAATAAATTTTATATTTTATAAAAATAAATAGAAAATTGGTTAAAAGACATGAAGAGACATTTCACCAAACAAGAAATGGAGCAGTCAGTAAATATATGAGAAAATTTTATCTTAATCAAACCAAATAAATGAACATAGATTTTTAAAATGAAATACCCTGTTTTACCTATTTAAAAAACAGCAATTTTTAAAATGCTGATGAGAAAAGCATGGCAGGAAAGTGACAGTATAATTTAGTATAAGCTTTCCAAAAAGCAATTTTGCATTAGAAATCAAGAGCATTAAAAATGTTCACACAATTTTCGACTTGATGGGAATAGAGACAAAAAATATATGGACAAAAGAATCACTCATCTTTATTTATAGCAATGAAAATGATGCTACCATGAATGTTAAATAATGGGGTAATGGTTATATATATTTTGATACATATGCTACCATTTAAATGAAGAATTTTATTGAAGTAGGAGTTATAAATACATATTCTATTTACTTTGTACATTTTTAAAAATTGAAGTACTATCTGTAAAGAACATTTCACAATCTCGTCCATGACAGGTAATTTAAAAAATGGGAAATCTTACTAATTATTACAACTTAACCCAAATTATGTATGAAAGCTTTGTTCAGACAAATATGCTAATTTAAATCTTTGATTTATGTTTATTAGAAAAATCGGTTTTGAAATAGGGGTCTAATCTAAATTTAATACATCAATATTCTGTAACCAATGAGCTAGTATGGATTTTGAGAATTATACCCATTTCCAGTACTTTAAAAATAAAGAAAAAATATTTTTAATAGCAAAGCTAGGGCATTAGATTATTGATCAGTTAATCAGTTAACTGATCAGTTAATTTTTATCCATGGCACCAGAAACAAAGGCGAACTACTTAATTCTAGAGTTTGGAAAAAACAATCATACTTCCTCTAAAGAGGAAAAAACAAAAAATGCTTTATTCTCTCTTGCCCTATGAAAAGGCATGTTGGTATAACAATAAAGCATGGGATTTGAAGACCTATGTCATCTAGACAAGTTTCTTAATCTCTCTGAGTCCACGTTTTCTCATTAGTAAAAGAAGGTTGATGTTTGTATAATCCTTTCAGTCAACAGAAGAATAAAAACAACTGATCAGTCAAAATGAAGATTTTTCCATTTCAAGAATAAGCAAATAAATACAAAGAAAAAAAGAAAACAAAAAACTGTACCAATTTTCTCATATAGAATTTTAAAGAGTTTTAAAGATTTGAGAAATTTTCCATAAATTGTCTATCTGGTAACTGAAAGACTATTGTTAATGCATATCATAAGCTATTCAAACTATTCAAATTTCTACTCTAATATTTTTTCTAATGCCAAAATATATTTTTGTGCTCAAAATTATAGTCAAGTCTAGATTTAAGGTGTAAATAATTAAAGTATGATAATTTACTAAGATAGACATAAAAATCCAAGGCAGAAATTATTTAAAATCCCCATATAAAATAGCAAAATAACTAACAGATTTGATTATACTAGAGCCAAATCATTCCCAGTTATCATACTGGGAGATATTAACTTATATAATGATATAACATGATTGTCCTATATAAAGGAAAAGTTATTCCTGAAATTCTTATTCCAGTGCTATAAAGGGAAGGAGTTATTTTAGATGGAGTAATCCAGGAAGAATTGTATGAGGAGGTGACATTTGAACTAAACAGAAAAATGAGAAGAAACCAGCTATGCAAAGGAGCCATGAGATACTTAATACCAATAAATAAAAAATAAAGTAAGGGTATTTAAAGTTCAAAGAGGGGGATAATTTTTGCAATAATTTTCTTCTGAAAAGATACATGTCAGTGATGGATAGGAAAGTTTTAAATATTTAATTTTTGCAGGGAGATTGAATGATAAAATGGAGCTCTGCATGGGAGTTAAGATATAATTAAAATATATTTGTTAAATAACATGTGGAAAGAGTATGTTTTTATAAGTCAATTAGTAATCAAGTATGTAATGAGTTTAACATGTACACAATAATTACTAGGTATCATTAGAACATGGTAAAAATAAGTTATACTTGTTTTCAGATCTCTTTCTTTCATGTGATTCTCTATACTTTCTCTATAATGAAAAAATTATCTAAAGGAGATTGAAACAAAGATAAATAGGTTTCATGTGAAATAAAGTAAGTCGCATGAATAATGCTACCTTGGATATAACTTCTGAAGGAATTTAAACTGGTTTATAGATTAACTGAATAGAAGGATGTTATATGGCAAGTGAAAGAGGGTTGGCTTCTTTTTTTTTTAAACAGTCAGTTTGAAAGTTTGAGGGGTCAGGGTAAGAATGCTGGTAAGCATGAGGAAGGGAGCTAATAACAGGTAAAGATAATGGAAAACAAAATGATAATGTGTAGGAATAATTGGATTAGTTAATTATGCAACATAGCTGATGGAGAGAACATAGTTATGGATTATCAGGTTAGTAGAATATGAAGCAGGTTAATGAGCAAATTTAGTAAAGAGTGAGAAGCAGAAGAAATCTCTAAAGAGGAGTTTTAACTCTGTTATACTATAAGGTTGGGCTCACAGCAAAATAAATTAAAACATTATCCAAAAAAAATGGCCAAAAAGAAGAAGCCCTAGAGGAAAGGGTCAAAATGTTAAAAGAAGGGAAGATCTTGGAAAAAGAGAAAAAGAATGAAATAAAGGTTGAGTGTGTGTGTGTGAGAGAGAGAGAGAGAGAAAGAGAGAGAGAGAGAGACTAGGAGGGAGGGAGGCAGAGAGAGAAGAGAAAGGAGCAGGAGAAGAGAAAGGAAGGGGGAGAAGAAAAGAGGAGTAAATGTTTCAGATCGTGAACTTTAGAGAATGACAGATCAATCTCTGCCTTCCAATAGTTGTATTATTTTGTGAAAATGTTCTAATAAGTAAATTTGAGAAAACAATAAATCCTATCCATTCAGTTGTGCTGATTAAGTGAAGTAATACATGTAAGGCTCTTAGCACAATTCCTTGCATGAACAAATGATTATTCCTTTTGTTAACTAATTATGCAAACAACATTAATTTTAAGTTCTAGAATACAAGAATTTAATTTTTTATTTTCTAAAGCTTTGTTAAATTTCATTTTCTATGCCTCAATCAGGTAAAATTTTAGTCTAAAAACATTATGGAAGAAAAAAAAAGCTATAGATACAGAAATCAGATCAATGGTTACCTTATTGGGCAGATGATTGACAAGGCACAGCACAAAGGAACTTTTTAGGGCAAAAAAAATACTCTATTTTTATTGCGGTGGGGTTACATGACTGCATACATTTGTCAGGTCTCAAAAAACAGTGCACCTAAATAGTATGGATTTTACTCTATGTAAATTATGCCTCAACAAATCTCACTTTAACAGTAAAATTTTGGAGTGTTTAAAATACACAAAACTAAAATGGATTTTTCATTTTTACCCATATAGTACTAAATATAGACTAATATAAACAATAGATAATTTACTTAATCTGATCACATCCTGGGGAATTAAGAGCCAAATCCCTTCCCAAGATGGGGTTCCAGAGGGCATAGTAATTAGGGTTGACCTACAAGCTTCCGGACAGAGATTGAAAGAGAAGAGATGACCATACATAGTGCAGGATCTAGAAAACAAAGAAATAAAGCTTTTGAGTAAAGCAATGAGCAAGAAACCAAAAAAGATAAAGAATGGGATTTAGGCTACCATATAGTTCAAAGATAGGCAAGACAAAGAAACAAAGAAATAAATCCTGGATATTCATTGCTAATAACATGTATAGGAAGCGAAGAAGATATAAGAAGTAATTTTAACTTGTTTGATTCTAAGGCCTGATGTGGTATCCATTTAGGGATGGCTAGAAGAAACCTGGAAATGCAGGTCTTAGAGCTCCTGGTAGGAGCTGAAACACATGTTAGCCATTAGCACTGAGGTGACAGTTCAATCTATGGACTTTGGTAAAATTACACAAGAATAGAATAGAAAAAGAAGATTAAGATAACACTTTAGGAATTGTACATTTGAAATACGGGTTGAGAAAGATGAGCCAGCACATTATTCCAAGAGTGAACTGAAGGCGAGTCAGCAATGTGCAGAGCCAAACAGTTGGGAGAGAGTATCGATATCAGAGGCTACAGTGAGGTCCAGTAGAATGGGGCTGCATTTGGCAAATATAATGTTGCTGGTGACCTTTGAGAGAAAAGTTTCACAGTATCAGACTTACTTCAGCTACAGTACTCAATGATGAGGTTTTTCCGTGAAGTAAGAGATAGAGTTCCAAGCAGAAGGTTTTACAAAATAAACTAGCCCTAACCAAACAACATGTTATATTTGTTGCAATATAGGAGATAAGGTACGAGGTTCTCTACATATGGGTGTTCAGACTTCATAGCTCAGATATATAAGGCTCACTTATATGAACCCAAATCCTCAAGTAACTTAAAAACTGTTTTTTGTTTTTGTTTTAGTTTTTTTTTTTTTTTTTTTTTTTTGCTAGATACAATGGGTTCTACTAACAAAGGCAATAAACACCTAATGGCTAGAATGCTAACTCTACCTACTATAGATTTTACTCTTGGGAGATTCAGTATAAGAACTAGCTCCAACAAGGGGACGGGGAGGGTTTTTATGCTTTTTAAATTATTATTATTTTTAAAGATGCTTTAGATTACATAAATGTGACATCGAAAATATAGGGGATTCCCATATATCTCACCTTCTCCCCCCCACACACACACTTATCCCCATTAACATCTTTTATTAGTGTGATACATTTGTTACAATTGATGAACACATATTGAAGTATTGCTACTAACCATGATCATTAGTTTACATTATGGTTTACACTTTGCACTGCACAATTTTATAGGTTTTGACAAAATGAATAATAACCTGTATCCATCAATGTCATGCAGAACTCCAATGTTCCAAAAATGTCCCATGTTACACCTATTCTTTCCTCTCCCTCCCCTCAGATCCTCTGGTGACCACTGCCTTTCTATCAATATTACAGGTTCTTTCATTACTGGAGTAATAATAATAAGTCTGCTTTAGTCCATAGTTGCAATCCCCCCTTATTTGTTCATTCCTCAATCTTGAGGATTTTGTGATAGTGATGCCCACTCTCTTGAAAATGAGAGGGGACTTAGATCCCTTGGGGCAGATGGATGGAACTGTCTTGCTTGCAGTTGTAGATACTCTCTGTTTTTTAGAATGGTCGTTGAACATCATCATTTTGTTAGTTGTCCAAGGTGAGTCTGATGAATTGGAGGGTAGGTGTTGGCTGCAACTCTGCTGAGATCCAGGGTTCAACTGATATATGAACAGTCAGAAGAGTTAAGTCTCTGGGACACATACAGGTATAGTGCTAATTATAGGTTCAAATAAAAACACTTTTAGTTTAGAGTAATTGAGAAATGATGACTCAGTGATCAAAACCAATTTTTACTCTGCATTTCCGCAATAATAGGTATCTTTGGGTTAAGAACTCTTCTAATATGCAGTCAACATTTAGAATAAAGTTACCTTGATATAAATTACTTTAATCCATAAATAAATTTAGCACCCTGCATAGGTACTTTTTTAATATATCTATTTCACCACAGGTTGAAAAATTGAGGTACAGATCAGTTAAATAAATTATCTAATCTACATGAAGCTGGAATTTAAACTGAAGCAATCTGTCTTGGTGCCAGAGCCTACTCCCTTAACTTCAGGAAATATGGTCTTTACCTGTGACAAGGTGAAAGATATAGATATGTTAGAGCCAAGGAGGCCAAGTCAATAAGAGGGACATTGTCGGAGAATAAAATGAGAAAACAATATGTCCTGTTTTTACATTATTCGGCATTTATTTCTAAAGTATTTTTACCAAAGCATAGCAAAAACTTACGGTTTGCAAACTGTATAATTTGGTTCTTCTTCACATAAAAAATTTTGCATATGTTTTAATGACATTTATCTTCTTATAAAAGTAATGAATTTTCATTGAAGAAATTTCATAAACTACATATTAACCTAAATAAGGAAAGAAATAGGACTTATATTTCTAATACTCAGTGATAACAACTGCTAACCCTCTGGTGTATAAATCTTTAAATCTTTCTTTTACACTCTCTCTTTTTGTCTTTTATATAGGTTATGTACATATATATTTTTATAAATATGTATAGTTTTAAAACTATGTTTAAAAACTATACTGCTATAGTATTTTATCTACCATTATAATCTATCTTTATAATTAATAATTGCAATATCTTTATTTTGTATATATTTATAGTATATGCACACATGCACATCAACCTCATCGTTTTTCCTGGCAACATAGTATTGCATAGATATACCATAATGTGGTTAATTAATCTCTTATTGTTGGATATTTAGAGTCTTCCCCCCCACCCCCAGGCCTGGATAGTTATCAAACAATGGTGCAGTTAATATTTGTGTATATATATCTTTGCACACTGACTTATTTCTTAGGAAAAATCCTGGGAAATGGAATTTCAAAAATATGTCCATTTTAAGTCTTTATACTCAGAGTGCACAAAAATGTTGTATTTTAAGTAATTTACTGTTCATCATTGTACATCAGTTACTTTGAAAAACAGTAATATAAATGGGCTTTAATTTTTTGCAACACTAATATATGACTGTCAATCTTAAAAATAAAATTTTCACAGTTACTAGATATTGAAAGAACAGTTAAAATATTCAGTAAAATCAAGATATATTTTCTTCCTGAGTTGAACTGCCTTTTAAAATAAAATTGTAACATGACTTAAAATATTACATATTCTTATTTCTCTCATGAGTCATTTTCATAAATCCTATATTTAGTCCTCTATGAAAGACATCAATAAAATGTTTTTTATAGTCTATATCAATGTACCTAGAAAATAAGTAATAATAGGTATGTTTTTTCTTCTGTGATTGTCATCTCACAGTGATCAAATAGCTGTAGACACTGATTATAATTTTATCTTCATTGCACTTCGTTTGGTACATGCCTACATGGTGAATTTAGCTTTAGAGATTACACTAATTTGACTGTCTTCGGTTTGTTCATTTTAAATATGTTTTTTCTGTCACTCTCATCATTGTCTTTATTGTCTGTGCATTTTTGTGTGTGTGTGCCTTTTCCACATTGTATGTTCCTAGAAAAGATTTTAAGCTGGCATTCAGTAGGACAGTTAGCAAAAGCATTTTTTTCCTCTCCTTGATGGTTTGATAAAGTATAATTAATTTTAAAAATATTTCTCTTCTATACAGTAATAGACTTCTTTAGCTTCAATTAGAAAAAAATATATGGATATATTTTTTATAATATATTTCTACTAGAAAAGTTGTGAGCTTAAAAAAACAATCATGCATAACATACAGAAGTCCCATACACCACCCCTTCACCAACATCCTGCATTGTTCTCTAGAGGGTACTTCAGTTTCACCACCATAAATTCTTGCATAATATTTTATTTTATTTCATTTTATTTTATTTTTAGATTATGTCTCTATATATTTTATGAAAATTGATTAGGTTTCTTAAAGCTATAATTAAGTCTATATAGTTATCAATTATTTGGATGTTTTAACAGAACAGTTTGGCATTGGGACTCTCCCACTATTAATAAAAACTTGATATTAGCACAAATGCTTTTATTTTTTCTCTAATTCTTAAAATAACTGGAAAACAATCATTGCATACTTTTTAAAAGTTACAGTTTAGAATATATCCATTTCTAATCCAAATGTTCAACAATCATTCCAGAACTTCTTGATATGTTACTATACTTAAAGTATGAACAATATAAATTTGTTTTCTAACCTCAAATTTTTTCAAGGTGGATCTTAGTTTTGTAAAGACATATAATCAAAGAAAAAGGAACCAGAGATGTGATTATTAAAATTTTACCTTGATTAAGGAAAGACTTTTTTTATCCAAATTCAAATACTTATATAGCAATAGAAAAAAGGAGGAAATATTTTAAAATCATTAAATTAGCCACAGGAATTTGTGACTCTTAGACTTTAATTATGTCTGTAACCACAGGTTATCTAACTTTTTCTGAATTTGGAGGTTCTTCTTTTGAGCTTTCATGTTGGGCTTAAGAGTTTTCCTTCTTCCAATTCCCAGATTTGGGCATTTAGTTTAAGATCACAATGTGGATCACCGAGCCAGCGGTCCTGCCGTGTTCTAATCACTGTTCGACTTCCTTATGAATTACATAACTGCCAAACTTGTACCCCTACTTCAAAGAAATGTGCAGACTTAAAACTATTACTGTTGAAAGTGCACTACCAAAATCACTGAAGATGTAGTGACAATCTTTGTGGTATACGTGTAAATAGTACCACCTAAGCAACCACTAATTTGCTACCAGTTAATCTGGCCATTTGTAAGTACATCTTTAGATAAAAAAAATCCACCTATAAATTAACACTTTTTAACTTGTATGATATAGCAACATTGTAAATATAACTTTAACTTTTTGGACACATTAAGTAGACTTTAAAATTCAAAATAACAACAAAAATCATTTATTGATTTGAGAACAAATAAATCTCTTAAACGTCTTGTATCAGAATAGTTTACAGAATATGTGGTATGATTTTAGGAAACACATTAAATCAGGAACAACAAATTATTAGATTTGTTAATACAGTGACTGAGAATGGACCAGGAGTTTCTAAGTTGATAAAAACAAATATTTTTAGATATTCATGAATTCTATCACATTCACATTTGACTTCTCATTTTGTTTGTCTTGAAAATATTAGTGATAAAAAAGTTTGCATAATTTTAAATGTATTATTAGAAATCCAAAAAGATAAGTTTTGGTCAAAATGTTATTTATCAAATAGAATATTAAAATTGATGAACTTCGAGAGGATTTATATGTACGTATCTAAAAAATACAGGGCCTTTGCCAGCATAATTTAAATCAACTGTGTGATTATGATGAAACAAGAAATTATATTTTCTTTCTTAATTTGTTTAATTAATAATTTGTTTAAATGAAAAAAGAATCTGATGCAACTTGAATATTACAGTTTAATACATTAACAGATTATCACTTCAATAGGCAAAAACGTGCAAATTTATTGTAAACGTGTTTGTACAGGATTTCTGATAGTCTGATAGACTTCTGAATCAAATTTTTATTACAATTTGAAAACGTGTTATTTGATTTGATTTTTAACATCTTAGCTGTACTTATTATTAGCATATTCAGATGACAAAATCAAACCAGTAAAATGTCTTATATAATAAGCATAGTATTCTCAAATATAATATGAATCTTAGAGATCCCTAGATAGGTTTACCTCCTAAAAGTATAAACCAACATTTCCCAAAATGTGTGTTCTAAGACTCAGCAAGCTATTAACAGATAATAGGTGAAAAAATGTGGGGGTTCTGCGGTCAAATTGTTATTCTCTGTTGCAGGATTTTCAGTGCCCTTTTACATGCAAATTTATATGGTGACTTCTGGGATGGGGGGGGAGAGATTGAACAAAAACCTGCATTTTTATCAATTTCGTTATTTTCTTTTTGTACAGCACAGGACATCACAGTTGAAAGAAAGCTTAGAAATGGACTGCTTAGAAGTAGCCCATTTCCCTATCATATAATGAACAGTTCTTCTACTTGCCTTGATTCCTCTAAATTGTTTTTCATTTTAAGAAAGAAAAAAAAAAAAGATTAAGATTGGTTGAAACTAAAATAATGTCATTGAAAATATCGTTTTTGGATTATTTTTCTTAGAGCCAAGAACCAGCCAAAAATAATGAACTTGCTGGTGAAGAATCCCCTATGATGAATCTCTTTATTAGCAGATTTTCTTTTCTAAGGATATTATTGTTCCCAAATGTTTTCTTTATGGGAATAGGTTGATAAAAATGGAAAAAAGGAATTGAAGACTTCATATGGACCAAATTATTTTATAAAGAGGCTTGTCTGCTTATTGTTTATTCCAAAGATTACTTTCGCAGGAGAATTTTTCTTCACTTAAAACTATCTTTACCTGAGTTTGTTGAATGTATATCCACTAAGGTGGTCCCTTGAGATCCCATTGGTTAAAGCACTAACCAAAAATTTTCCATTTAGGGAACAGCTGTAGATGATGATTGGGTCTGAAAATGAGAGATGTTTGAAATTGGATGCCAGTTAATGACATATTTAAATGGTTTTTATCACTTTCTATTTGCATCTTTGTTTGCTTATACAGATTACTATTCCCCTTAGACCTCCCTGTAGTTTAGGTATAAATTATGTTACATAAAGCTGAGTCTACCTAATTTTTAAGCCATTCATAAGAAGAAAAGTACTTTTGCATGCAATTTTAAACCCATATTCTTAAATGTAGGGGTCAGCAAATCGTGGCCCACAGGCCAAATCCAGCCTACTGCCTGTTTTGTAAATAAAGTTTTATTGGAACACAGCCACACTCATTTGTTTATGCATTGTCTACAGTTGCTTTCAATGCTACAAAGGCAGAGTCATGACAGAGACCATGTGCTCTGCAAAGCCTAAGATATATACCATCTGGTCCTTTTCAGAAAAAGTTTGCCAACCCCCTGTATATCACAAATGAATAGCTTCCATAGGAGCTTCCATAGGATGACATCCTGAAAATAGTCTAAATATTTTAAAAGTATGTATATATGTGTGTGTATATATATATATTTTTTTTATATAAAGATATGTTTTTATATATGATGTAATTAAACTTCTTTGTGAATTGGTGCTATTCATATTTAAAATACTATTTTGCTGTTATAAGATCAAATTTAACCTTTTTTTTTTTAGAAACTTCCCAAAAAAGTCAATTTAGCTAATACACTTTCAGCACACAATTGTTTTTCAACTGGGCTGGTTTTTTAATTCCCTTGCTCTTGGTGAAAATAAATATATTTATTTAGAATATCTCTTGAGGTACAAACAATTCTCAAATTGTATTTTAGTAGACATATACTTGACTCTATTTCACATTCCAATCATGGAGACTCTCACTTGATTTTACATATCATTCAATTTATAGTTACATAATATTTATATTGCTTATTTTCAGATTTGGAACAGAGCACATTAATCAAGTCATTTCTAAAATATGATTATTAAAAGGAACAAATTGTTTCACTTTATTCAGTAGTTGATTTAAATTTGCTGGTACATTTAGAGGTAATATAATGTAAGCTCTTTTATGCCCTTTTATTCAGCATTTTCTTACTGCTTTATGAATCTTTTTCTTTTTTTGCCTTTAATTAATTGTTTTTTATTTATAATTTGCTACTAACAAAAATTATTTCATATGCAACGATATTTTTGCAGGATAAAAAGTAGTAAATAATAAAACATAAAATGTTTCAGGAGAGGATACTATAACCACTGATTACACTGGTACATTTTTCAATCCCCACTTCCTTATGCTATATTAAAATCAGGTGAGTATTAAAATACCTAATTTTGAACAGGCACACTTTGTTGTCTAGATATCTTTACTGCAGTTTTTAATTTATGACCTTAAGTAAGGGCTATGTATTTCTATGTTTACATTCCTACCTACACACAGTGCTTGTGAATTTACATGACAACATTTTATTATAGATAGCTACTTGAGACCACTGAGCTAAGATTATTTTTCCCAGTTTGCATATTTGTAGCATACAATTGAGATTTTGTTTTCACACTTTACATATTTTTGCAAAGTGGAATTTTTCTATGAAATCTCTATAATAAAAATAATAAATATGCTTTAAAATTATTTTTGATATTTGCAAAACTTGATAACTAAATTTAATTCTTATTCTAACTAAAGGTTTTAAAATCATCTTGATATCTGTAATTGATATGTTTTGTGGTAGCACATGTTATAGAGGACAATTATCTTATTCTGTAAATAGCTTACCATCTCACTGCCTCACCTTGCATTCTCATTTTCTTTGTTCATTTTCCCAATTAACTTAATATAACTTTATGCCTTTACTGGCAAGGTATGTTGACAAGCATATTATTCCAAGTGTCTCTCTTGATCTTAGTTCTGGAAAATTCAAGTTCAAAAATTCCTAATGACTGGATCCACATGTATTTGGATCCCATGTATGCTGGGGCAACCTACTTTATTACAAGGGTTAATTTTATGATAAACTTTTTCAAATGCAATTCTAAAATTGTATTTGAAATCAGTTAGACATAACTTTATTTCCAGTCAATAAATTAAGCATTAATGAATTAAAAGCCAAAGTTCTTATAATACACTGTTACTGTTGTCAAATTTATGTGCTGCCAGATTTATCATATTCTCCTGAACATACATGTACTAGAGTGTTTTCTATCTAGTGAAGATTTATGGTCTTCTCTTGAAAATTATTTACATTTTTATTCATATTAAAATTATTTTACATATTGAGTAACTGTGCTTTTATTCACCAAATGAATATTTTTAATAAATCTAGACAAATAATAACATTTAATTTATACATACTATTTTGAGTGAAAGTAATATGTCAACCTAGTATTTCTTCTTTTATGCATCCTGTAAGTAGGGCTCAGAAATAAGAACTGAACATTAATTTTATGGGTTTTTTTCTACTCAATAGGTACTATGGATATAGAGGAAAGAAATCGCCAAATGAAAATTAACAAATACAAACAGGTAGCCGGATCAGATTCCAGACTGGAACAAGATTACCATTCCAAGGCAAGAGAATTTTTCTTTTTAAAAGTTGTAAAAATAAACAAGCATATGAAACTGCTAAAATTCTCTTAAACTGCTGAATGCAGTTAGTCAGACACACACATATAATGCCCCATGATATTTATAATGTGTTTATATTTCAGCTTTTAGAGATAGGGATTTGCCTTATATTAATAAAACACATTATTAAATATTATAGGTGATTAAAGAAATGAAACTTGTAAATGATCTTAAGGACAAATCTTTTAGAATTTTTCATTTTATAAAACCCATAAAGGCCTTAACACCCTCAAAAATGCTTAGGGAGAACTTTATTTATCTGCTTATGGTTTTCTTGGATTTAGAATTTTTTTCCATTTTATACTATTTTAATTGAATCTAATTTATTACCGAGTTATTGAAACAAAATACATGCTTGTGAGGCAGTGTTATTAGTTCTACAGCTTTTTAGTGAGAATCTTTCTGAACTACTTTCTGGGAATAGGTTGAGGTAAAAAGTCTACCAAAAGGAGCAGGAAGAAGAATATTGTTTCATTGCTTTTGCCCTTCATTGCCTTTAGATTTTCAAAACATTTTTGCATTCATGATCTCAATCATGGTCAAGGTAATGAAATAACTGCTACTGCTCTGATGTACCTATTTAAGAATTAATAAAAGAATAATAATAGTAAAATTAACTCATAACATTTACCTATTATGTGTTCTATAACTTCAATCATGTAATGTTTGTGGTCTCTATGTTAGAGAAATTGCAATTTGGATTTTTTTATACTTAGGTGTATTTTATCCTTACCTACTTAGCCTTCCTTTTCTCCATTATTTATACTCTATTCCTTAGTAAAGCCAAGACTTATTAAGTGATCTACAACTGGATATGTTAGATATGTATATGTGGTAGGTAGCAGCAGTTTCTAGTAACTCCACTAATACAACCTAGAGAGGACAGAGATTCTTACATCAGCATCTACTTTCAACCCATCAATCTCTTCCCCAAATTATATGACTACTGAGATGAATCTGTCATCTGTTCATCTTATATAATCCAAAGACCAAGGCACAAAGTCCTAATAAAATAAGATATTAAAATTATATAAATATGTATTGAGATAACACAGAATTGTTTCTTTATATCCCATGGTGCTCCTGGAAGAAATGTAGATGATTAATAAAAATACATATAATATCTGCAATAATATTGTCAATGGAGACATGAGTATCAAGGGTAAATAAGGTCAGGAAAAAACAAAGCAATGTCATAAGTAAAGTTCCTAAATGAATTGCATAGTCTGAGAGCCCAAAAGCCTAAACACGTGCTATAGGTAGAGCATACATTTTGACCCTGTGCTTCCTAGCAATTAACAAAGGCAGAAAAATTAAACTTGGTCAGTTTAATGATTTACATTGCTAATAGAGTAAACACAAATCAGTTCCTTAGAAGCAATGCCAAATACTTTTGTTAATGGATCCTCAGAGAAATTTACTACATAGGGATGGACACATGGTATATTATAGGCAAGGCTAAGAATTTAAAAAACAAACAAACACCAAGTTTTGATTCCCTCCAATTCATGGATAAATGAATGCTTAAGTCTTCAAAGTTTTATAACTTTGACATCAACCTTTTAGGTTGGAAAAAAATTAAGTCTTGGTAAAGGACTAAAGCTAAGCAATTTAATTTCCTAGGTATCCTCTAAGGTAGTGGTTTTCAAAGTATGGTTCTCAGATCAGCATTTCTCCAAGCCCCCTCCAGACCTAGTGAATCAAAAATCTTAGGGGATGGGGCCCAGAACCTTTATTTTAACAACCCTCCAGGTGCTTCTGTTTTAGACTAAAGTTTGAGAACCATTATGGTAAGGTGAACTGCTTGTAAATGTACTTGTAGGTAACTGAATGAGCTGACTTGCTCTATTAGGGTTTTAGCTAGAAGCCAGTGGTGGATGATATCCAAAAATGGTGCATTTTTTTCACAATAAATGATCTGATAACTGTACAAGCCCCTAATAGTTTCTGACAGATCACATCATTTGCATATTGAATACCTAACATTCTGGTCTCTATTGCTGGAGTCATTTATCCAGTGTATCCCAAATCATTAAGATACAAAATTTTTTAAAGTTCCAAAACAGAATTATATTTTGTCCCACTGTAAATTATTTCCTGGTGCAGAAGGGGAAAATTATAAGATTCTTCAGTCAAGGATATATATATAAATTTAGTTATTAATAATTTCCACATTAACAATTCCTTAGACTAAAATTTTCAACACATCCCTCTCTTTCTTATGAAGGTTATCTAGCTTTTATTTCCATTCTTTACATCCTTATTTTGTTTAAAACTGCCCATTATAGAGTCTCCCATTGATCTATGTGTTTTAATACATTAGATGCAATTCTTGAATTTCTAGAATTTCCAATTCTAGAAAGCTTAAGTAGTCCACCCAAATTCACATACCCACTAAGTCATGGGAAGTATATTTGTAGCTAATCTGGTTTTTCAAATTTGAGATAACTGAGATTAAATCCATCCAAAGCCTTATGCATATGGAGCATGTGTTATACGTCGAGCTGTATTCTTGAAATTCCAGTGAAGCTGTTTTTCAGCTTCACTGACTTCTCTATGTATAATCTAAGTAAGCGTTAGGCCAGTTTTTTGTTTTTAACTATACATTCCACATTCTAAATGGCATTACCTCCCTGGATTTCTCAAGCCTTCTGCATTGATGGTTGTAAATAATTCTTCCTAAACATATTGTAAGAAATAACTTACTTGAAAGAACCTAAGTGTAATGCCTGTTAAGTTACTATCTTTCTAAGAATATTTTAAGTGTATTAGGAAAATTGAAATCAGAAAGCACTTTCTTCATTAATGTTCCTCTTTAGTTAGTGGATTATTTCTGAGGGGTTTCCCCTCAAAATAGAATTTAACTATTTAGTCAATTCTATTGCACTTTCTATTGCACTCTCTTTATCCCAGCTTAAATGTGATTAATCTATTCTACTCTTGACATCAGTGTAAGGATCAATTTTTATTTTGTCTATAAAACCAATTTTCTCTACTCTTATTGATTCAGAAGAATGTGATTTGCCTACTACATTTTTTTTTTTTAAAGATTTTATTTATTTATTTATTTATCCACCCCCTTGCTGCTCGTGCTCGCTGGGTCAGCCAACCACGCCGTGCAGGCGGGCTTGCCTTCACCAGGAGGCCCCGGGAACCGAACCCATATGGTAAACAGGAGCCCTACTGATTGAGCCACAGCCGCTTCCCGCCTACTACATTTAACAATGCAAATTATAGTTCACTGTAGTCCAACTCTCTTCTATGAGTTATATAATGATCAAGTAACATAAATAGCAATAATTAAAAATCAACATATTTGTATCTGAAAATTTATATTAAGAATTTGATGTTTAATATATCTTTATTTTTTTAAATTAGTCATATTTAATATCTTTTACATGACCCTAGAAGCAATATTAAGTTCTACAAATATTTTTTAAAGGGTGGGTGATAACATGTCAATAAATCATGCCATGAAGCTCACTGGCACAGTATTTATTTTGAACTCAAAGCTTATTTCCCTGTAGAAACAATGCTTTACTTTTAAGGTTGGAAACGCTAACACAAAAGCAGTGCAAAAGCATATCTTACCTCTCTCATAGCACTTGTCATATAATTTTCTGTTTTCTTACTTGTCTTCCTATAATTAATGAGTGATGTAATCCATAAATTGCCTAGAGCTTTTTAAATGTGGATCAGAAGTCCACAATAATCCATTTAAGCCTGGAAAGGAAAGGAAAGAGGTTTTCTTCATTCATTGTGCATGCCTAATCCTGGGCACCTTTCTCCCTATATTGTGTGACCTTTTCCCCAGGCTTCTAATCCTTTACATACTCGTTCACAGATCATAAAAACATATTAGGAGGAAAGTAATCAATTAAGCTAGTTTACATTAAAATATAATATAGTTTCATTTTTTAAAAGCCCCTGTAAACAAATATAAAACTCAAATTGATGGAATCATAGGTAGTATCAGTATAAAATATTTCAGACAGTTAAGGAGAAAATGTTTTTGGCAAGTATGTTGCCACCGTCCACTAAGCTACTCCATTTATTAGAGCTTAGTCTCTTCTCAACCCTGAGCAAACAAAATTCAATGCATGCTTTAAGTGTTTTACATTGACTTTCAAGATACAGGCAATTGGGATACCAGAAAAGAGAAGACAGGTTGGGGCTGCTTAGGAGTGGCCATGTATGGACTGTTTAGAAGTTTGATATTTATAAGCCAAGAGTAAATTGAGGCTCAAATATCATTAAAATGTGGTAGCAATGCTTAAGTATAGTATAGTAGGTGAGAGCACTGCATAGGGTCAAGCAGACTCCAGTTCCACCACCTGGGTGACTTTGAGTAAGTTTAACCATAACAAAGAAGACTTCGCTATCTATTTCATAGGTTGATAATGAGGATTAAATGAGACAGAGTGTATAAATGATTTAGCACCTAGTAAAATATTCAATAAATGATGCAGATAATATTACTTATTACTTTTATAGTAACAACATCAAATGTAATCATAGGTACCAGAAATGAATATGAGAAGGCTGAAAAGAAATAGTAAAGAAATAATTGTGCTAATGAACAGGATTTTAATGTATCTCAGATATAATTAAATGTTCCATTTATTCTCCAAGTTGGGATAGCCAGTTATTCAGGCAGCATAGATCTAAAAGGAAACATCAAATGTAGGGAGAAAGAATGTAGGAATATTCAAGTGATAAGGAGACAAAAAAATTAGAAGAACCTGGAACATGATGTGTGATGAAAAATTACAATCTAAATTACTGAAATTAAATTATTCTTTTCAAGTTGATATTAAATGTGATAGGCCCTGGATAAAGTGATTTACAGGTATGCACCTGAGTGTGGGTAGTTGAAAAGACATACCCCTTAATAGCAATCATATAAAAATATCTGAAAACTCAAATACTAAATTTATTAAAAGAAAAATTTTAAATGTACATTAAATGGCCTTATACAAATGGCTAAGAAAATACATGAAAATACATCAGTTTGGATATGATGTAGAAGTGAAGAAATGAGAAATAGGCTTTCATTTTACAACAATGATTGAAATTTAATACTGAAGGGAAGAAAAGATTTTTCTAATCAGAAAACGTTAAGTTGCAGGTAGCATATAACACAACTCAGTAACATAATAAGGTTGGGCCAGGCCATGTGTCTGCTGCAGGAAGAGTTACTATAGCATCATTTCTCAAACTACCAAAAGAACCTAGTGTTCACGTAAAAATAAATGTCACTGTGCCAATATTATATGGAATCATCTGAGCAGAAGGATTCTAATAGGAATGATCTTAGTTACTCAATCTCTATGCCACAAAATACTCAAGGAGTAGGATTGGATGTACTATAGGAATTAAAGGAGCAGCTTTCTTGGAATAAGCATCCACTCTTTCATGAACCGAAGTAGTATTAAGTTCTTCAAAAAGTTCCTGCTAGGCTTGTTCAATCATTAGATATCCTCCAGAGGGTTTTATGTTCATCTCTAATGGTTTCTACCCCAAGCCAGGTCAAAGAATCTTACTACCAACTTGAGGAAGATTCTAGAAAGAATACCAGTGGCAGCACGTGGGTTTATTCAAGGAAATATACTATTTCTCTAAGCTTTTACTCTAGATGGTCAAATTTACGTTTTTTTTTTTCATTTCCACTTAACCCCGTATTCAGATGTATTCATGTTTTATAGCAATATCCTTCTGGAAATTAGTGAAACTGCTGATAAGGGAGCATGGGGGGAGGGAGGGAAGCCACAAATTATATTACCTAGAACCTTTCTTTCTGTCAGACTTAACCTACAAGGTTCTGAACAAGTGTGCCAAGCCTTGGATACTGCTGTCACCTCTTATATTGTCTACCTCTCTTATACCAGTTGAGGATACATTTTGACCAAGTAGTGCATGCTTTAGGTTGCTTCCTGGCCCCAAACCAGGTCACACCCTCCACACTGTTTGGCTGCTGTCCAAGGCAGTCCCGAAGCCTTCATCAGTCATCTAATACTTTATATCACCCTTTGATTGTTCCTGTACTAAACAAGTGTATTTATGAAGAGAAACAAACCTAGTTTTAGGTCCAGATTATTAAACTATCAACAAAGAGCTGCAATATACAGTATGGTCCTAGAATTGGGAGAGATATTAGTGGTAATCTTATCAAGACCTGGTAAAATGCTTTAGTCCCACCTGCAAAATCAACAAGTGGCTGTCAATTGAAATGAAAAAGGAATTTGATGAAATTCTATCTTTAAAAATCTTTTTTGTCCTGTTTTTCCTCTTCAATAATTTTTTAAATAATGTTTGTGAGGGCAAATTTCTCATTCAAATTTTATTCAAAAGTAACTGAAAAGCTTCTATATGTAGTTACATAATTAATTCCTTTAACTCTGAAATAAATAAAGGAAGATGTGATCAATATACCATCAGAGAAGGAGAAGCCACTGAAAGTATAATTTCTTACTGTTGGTATGAATTAATTATCAGTAGCTATAGTAATAACCCCACTTAAAACAGAACTTCTGAAGTCTTGATTACAATGATAGAGATGTGTGGGAAGTTTTGTTAATCACTCTTCAATCTATTTTTAGTGATCATGATAAAATATAGACACAGAATAGTATTAAATGTGTAGACTCTAGAGTCAAACTCCCTGGGTTCAAATAAAAAACTGAGTGGCATTGGGCAAATTACTTAACATTCCTAGGCCTTGGTTTCTTTTTCTATAAGGTACTGCTAATAATAGTGCCTACCTCAAGGATTCTTTTAAGGATTAAATCAATTATATATGTGTAACTCTTAGAACAGAGCCTGGCACATAGTAAGGCAATCAGTAAATGTTAGCTGTCATGATGATGGTGGTGGGGGGGATGATGACAGGGAAAAGGAGAAAAAGAAAAATCACTTCCAACAGATAACTTGCTCTTACCAAAGTCCTTGGCAGCTCAAACAGATCAATATTTATTTGTCATCAATAATCTACTAGAGAAAGATAAGTATATCTTTAAAATAATCAGAAAAATAGGTGATGAGAGAGGGAGGAATATTTATATTTAAAAAGCCTAAAAACTGATTTATCTTATTTTTACCAGTGTAGTGACATTTATATCTACCCCAAATTATTCTTTGAATGAACAATATCATTTTTTGCCTCATACTATACATATATTCTGTCTTTTGTGCTGATTATTTGCTTATTTCCTATCTTTTATATTAAGCTATACACTTCTTGAGAATGAAGACTGTTTCTTACTCATCTTTGTGTTCTCTCTTGTGGCAGGCATTATGCCTTGGCCATAATAAGTACTCAATGGGATTTTTTTTTTTAATTGAATGAACATGGACATGGATGCTGAGAGGAACTGGAAGATTTGAGTTTTAATTTTTATTCTCCTATTTACATGATCAGACTTTGAATAAATTTCCCACTAGTTTTCTATAATCCATCTTTCTTTTTTTCTATCCACAAATTAAGGGAACTTCATAATCTATAAAATGCTACAGAAATACATGGTATTTTGCCCTCATTGAAATGATCACTTTGTGTTAACACTTGGGTATTAGGCAATCTCATCATTAATGAGCAAGTCATTTAATTTCGCAGCCTAATCTTTAAAATTAGGTTTGAACTAGATTTTCTATGTTTCATTTCCTTCAATTCTAATGTTTCATTCATTGATTCAATAAGCTGATCAGTGTCAGCCTCTTCTAGCTGTATTCTCACAAATGATTGTATCTACATATATTTTTATTAATGTACAGCACAGTAATTATGATTCTAGGGAATAAATTTTATTGTGTAGTGTTTTTTCCTATTATTTTACACAAAATAGTTGATAGCTAAGTTTGAGTAGACAGGTTGAAACAATTAGTCAGATTTAATAGGACAACCTAGAACTAACCACATCTGTAATTTAAATTTAATTTTGTCCAATTATAAATTAAAAGTATCTACACTTTTATTATGTAATAGCTTAAAGGGTCATGAGCACAAAAATTAGTTTTAATTGTTCTTCTAGTGGAAGGAATACAGATATATATTGGCAAAATAAATATATGAATGTTTTACTAAACATTTAGAATTTTGATTATTCTATTTCATCAATTTTAAAGATTGTAAAATAACATAATACACTGATCTGGAAATAATATAGCTAACCATGGAATATATCTTGTATAAGAGGAGAAACTATTGGCTGGTGATAACTTCAGGAGGTAGAAATAATACATGTAAAGAATACAGCACTCTACTTGACACATGGGAGTGCCCATTAATGGTAGTTATTTTATTACTTATATAATATTTGGGGTAGGGATAATTTAAAAAACCTTACAGTGGAACTCCATTCTGATGGATGAACCAAAACTTACTAAGTCAATACAACTCACTGCCTGATATTTTTCTGATTGGTCACCCTTTTTAGGGTCATGTTCATAATTAAGAATACTCATTGCAAGGCTAATAATCTCTAAAATCCATTTCTACAGGAACAGGATCTTACTTCTTAAGCCCTTATTAATTTTCTACCAAAAAGAATAAAGAAAATAAAAAATATTAGTTGAATTTTAAATGGAGTATAAAGGGGTTATTTCAATAGAACATTGAATATCTCTTTATTCAAATTTGTTTATAGGACATTGTGTTTGGTTATTTTAAAATTTTACTTAATATTCATCCATTATACTTAGAGAAGTGTTATTTTTGTGCTATATTCTTGTATTCTGACTATATATGTCATTTGTATAGTTTTTTAAAATTCCAGAAAAGGAAGAACATCTTTAATTTTAGAAAATATGTGAGTTTTTAAAATGACTTTGGTTCTAAATGATACTTGCTTAGTATCCCATTAGAAGTGATATAAATTACAGTTCATAAAATTTTTTAAAATCAAAAGTTTGAGTTGTACACTCTTAATGAATTAACTTTTTGTTTCTCAATTTTTTCATCTATAAAATGAAGAAGACAGATTGTATCCTCTCTAGGGTCTTTCCAATCTAGGAGTTATATAAAAGCATATATATAAGTAATGTGCATATAAAATAGGCTGTGTTAAGTGATACAATAAAAGTAAACCATGTAAAGGAAGAATTAAAAGAGAAATGTTAATTTGGCCTGGAGAAATCTGGTAATACTTTATGGAATACATGAGGTGAAGGACATGTCAGACAGAGAAGAGAGCTTAAGTAAAGGTATATGACCTCAAGCCATATTAAAGAACAGCTAGTAGTTCTTTATGGTGGAAATATTCAATAGATTGGGATATGTAGTAAGAGACAAGAATGGAAATGTAGGCTGGGACCAGATTGTGGAGAACTATGAATCTTTTGACTAAAAAGCTAGAATATTCTTTACAATGATGAGTTATTAAGATTTTTTGAGGAGGCCACCAATATGAACAAACATATGCTTTTAGAAGATAAATCTAATGGTGTACTTAAGATGCAATTTGAAAATGAGATTAAAGACAAGAAGTTCCATTCAGAAGCTTGTGCTATAGCCCAAGCAAAAGTTAGTTCTTTCCCCTGCTTTGACTGTTAGATTCATCCAAAATGTTCCTTATGTAAATCCAGGGGGCCTCTTTCAGAGGAATATAATTAAATCTATTTTATCCCTGAATTTGATGGGTCAGGACAATTCTCAGACTCTTTCAGTTTTTTTTAATATTATGTGATTAATGAGGCTATTATTTAGCTCTGATTTTCCTAGATACAAGAACCTGGAGTTATTTTGTTAAATTCTAAATTACAAATACTTGAAAAGGAACCCCACTTTTTATCCCAGCCAATAGACTGTGGACCACTAATTTTTGTTGTATTTATGCCTGTTTCATATTTCCAGAGCATTGTCCTAGTGCTGTGTTCTCATGGCTTATTTCTGTTACAACTTTTTGGATACTAGCTTGTTACAATATCTGTAGTATCTCCACCCTATATCTGAATAAAGGATATAGTCAGCAAATAATTACAAAATCATATAATAAGCATCATAATATGTAAAGATATTTACAAAAGGCTGAGTACCTTTCTTATGACTAGGGAAGGTTTCTTTATGATTTTTAAAATAAATCTCACGAAGTTAATATTTTTAAGTGGTTTTATTGAGATATGCTTACATACCATACAATCCATCCAAGGTGAACAATCAGTGACTTTTAGTATAATCACAGAGTTGTGCATTCATCACCACAACCAATTTTAGAACATTTTCATTATTCCAAAAAGAAAAACTCCATACCGCTTAGCAGTCACCTCTAAATCCCTCAGTCCTTCCCCAGTCACTAATTACATAACCACTGATCTAATTTTGTCTCTATAAGTTTATTTACATTTACATTTTTTTATTTAAAAAAATTATTGATATGTATCACTCATACATGAACATACATAAACAACACATGTATGGTAAAAGTTGTGAACTTATAAAACAAGCATGCATACCATCAAACAGGGCTCTCATACCTCACCCTCCCACCAATACCCTGCATTGTAGTGAAACATTTTTAACAAATGATGAAAGAGCATCCTCAAAATATTACTAGTAACCAAAGTATCTTACATTTGGTGTATTTTCCTCCCAACCCACACTATTATTTTTTTTTTATATCATTCATATATGAACATACATAAACAATAAGTGTATAGTAAAAGTTTTGAACTTACAAAGCAAACATGCATAACATCCTACAAGGGTCCCATACATCAACCCACCGACAACACCTTGCATTATTGTGAGACATTTGTTACAATACAAATGGAATCATACCATATGTAATACTCTGTGTCTCGTTTCTTTCGCTTAGCATAATTTTTTTAAAATTATTGTAAATTACTTTTAATTAGAGATAATGTAGGTTTACATAAGAGTTATGTAAAAAATACAATATTCCCATATACCCCCCTATTGTTGACACTTTGCATTGGTGTGGTACCCTTGTTAAAATTGATGAAAGAATTTTAAAATATTACTATTAACTATAGTCCATAGTTTGCATTAGATCCCATATACCATCCTATTATTAACCCCTTGTAATTGTGACATACATTTGTTATAGTTCATGAAAGAACATTCTTATATTTTTACTATTCACCACAGTCATCATCCACTACAGAGTTCACTGTGTTATACAGTCCAATGTTTTATCCTCTAGCTTTCCTTCTAGTAACATACACAACCTAAAACTTCCCATTTCAACCACATTCACACACATAATTTGTGCTGTTAATTATACTTACAGTAATGAGAATAATTATCACCCCTATCCATTTCCAAACATTTACAATCACCCTATATAGAACAAATTAAGCATCAACTCCCCATTCCCTACCTTCATTCTATTTCCTGGTAGCCTATATTCTAGATTCTAACACTGCGAGTTTGTTTATTATATATACTTAGTTCATATCCATGAGGTCATATGTTATTTGTCCTTTTGTGTCTGGCTTATTTTACTAAACATAATAACCTCCAGGTTCATCCATGTTGTCGCATTCATTGGGACCGTATTCCTTCTTACAGCTGAATAATATTCCATCGTGTGTATATACCACATTTTGTTTATCCATTCATTGGTTGATAGACACTTGACTTGTTTCCATCTTCTGGCAATTGTGAATAATGCTAAGATGAACATCTTGGTGCAAATGTCTGTTCCCATCCCTGCTATCACTTCTTCTGTGTATATGCCTAGCTGCGGTATTGCCGAATCATATGGTATTTCTATACTTAGCTTCCCAAGGAACTGCCGAACTGTGTTCCACAGCAGCTGTACTATTTTACGTTCCCATCCACAATGAATGGGTGTTCTTTCTCCACATCTTCTCCAATACTTGTAGTTTTCTGTTTATTAATAGTGGCCATTCTATGAGGAGTGGAATGATATCTTGTTGTTTTGATTTGCTTTTCCTAATAGCTACTGAGGTTGAGCATCTTTTCAAGTGCTTTAGCCATTTGTATCTCCTCTTTGAAAAATATCTATTCAAGTCTTTTGCCTATTTTTTAATTGGGTTGTTTTTCTTTTTAAGTGTAGGATTTCTTTCTATATTTTGAATATTAAAACCCTTATTGGATATGTGATTTCCAAATATTTTCTCCCATTGTGTAGGATGCCTTTTCACTTTCTTGACAAAGCCCTTTGAAGTGCAGAAGTTTTTAATTTTGAGGCAGTCCTGTTTATCTCTTGTTTCTTTCATTGTTTGTACTTTTGGTGTAAAGTCTAAGAAACCATTGCCTACCACAAGATCATGAAGATGGTACCCTATATTCTTTTCTAATAGTTTTATTGTCCTGACTCATATATTTAGGTCTTTGATACATTTTGAGTAACTTTTGTATAAGACGTGAGGCAGTAATCCTTTCATTCTTTTAGATATGGATATCCAGGTCTTCCAGCACTGTTTTTTGAAAGGACTATTCTATCCCAGTTGGGTGAACTTGGCAGCATTGACAAATATCAGTTGGCCATATATGTGATGTTGTATTTCTGAACTCAATTTGATTCCATTACTCACTATATCTATCTTTATGCCAGTACCATGCTGTTTTGACCACTGAAGCTTTGTAATATGCTTTAAAGTCAGGAAGTGTAAGTCCTCCAAATTCGTTCTTCTTTTTCAAGATGTTTTCAGCTATTCAAGTCCCCTTACCCTTCCAAATAAATTTAATAATTGGCTTTTCCATTTATGCAAAGTGGGCCATTTGAATTTTATTCGAATTGAGTTGTATCTGTAAATCAATTTGGGTAAACTTGACATCTTAACGATATTTAGTCTTCCAACCCATGAACACAGAATGTCCTTCCATTTATTTAAGTTTTCTTTGATTACTTTAAGCACTGTTTTTTAGTTTTCTGTGCACAGGTCCTTTACATCCTTGGTTAAATTTCTTTATAGATATTTGATTATTTTAGTTGCTATTTTAAATAGAATTTTTAAAATTTCCTCTTCAGATTGCTCATTACTATTGTTTAGAAACACTACTGATTTTTACACGTTGATCTTGTATCCTGCCATTTTGTTAAACTCTAGTAGCTTTGCTGTAGATTTTTCAGGACTTTCTATAAATAGAATCAGGTCATCTGCAAATATTGAAAGTTTTATGTCTTCCTTTCCTATTTGTATGCCTTTTAATGCTTCCTCTTGCCTAACTGCTTTGCGCAGAACTTCTAGCACAATGTGTAATAAGAGTGGTGACAGTGGGCATCCTTGTCTTGTTCCAGATCTTAGAGGGAAAGTTTTCAATTTTACCATTGAGTACAAAGTTAGCTGTGAGTTTTTCATATATGCCCTTTGTCATGTTGAAGAAGCTTCCCTCTATTCCTATCTTTTGAAATGTTTTTATCGAGAAAGTATGCTAGATTTTGTCAAATGCCTTTTCTACGTCAATTGAGATGATCATGTGGTCTTTCCCCTTTTGAATTTTTAATGTGATGTATTGCATTAATTGATTTTCTTGTGATGAGCCACCCTGGCATGCCTGGGATAAGACCTACTTGATCACAGTGTATAATTCTTTCGATGTGTGTTGGATTCAATATGCAAGTATTTTGTTGAGGATTTTTGCATCGATATTCATGAGAGAAATTGGTCTGAAATTTTCTATTCTTGTAGTATCTTTATATGTCTTTGATATTAGGATAATGTTGGCTTCTATATTAGTCAGGGTTCTCTAGGCAAACAGAACCAGCAGGAGATATCTGTAAATAGTATGACATTTTATAAAATTGTCTCATACTACAGTGGGGATGCACAAGTCCAAATTCCATAGGGCAGGCTGCATGCCAGGGACTCAGATAAAGGTCCTCATTGAATTCCCCAGGAGGCACTGGCTATCTGAAGTAGAGATAGGGATTCTCTCACTGAATGCTGAAATCACTTCTCCTTTTAAGGCCTTCAACTGATTGGATGAGATGTCACTCATTGCTGATGTCAGTCTTCTCAGTTGATTGTAGATGTAAACAGCCATTTATGCAATCAACTCACTGATGATTAAAGTCCATGAAATGCCCTTGCATTATACATTTAGCTCCAGTGCTTGCTTGACCAAACAACTGGGCACTATTACCTAGCCAAATAGACATATTAGCCTAACCGTCACAGCTTCATAGAATAAGTTAGGTAGTGTTCCCTCCTCTTCAATTTTTTAGAAGAGTTTAAGGAGGATTGGAATTAATTCTTCCTGAAATGATTGGTAGATTTCACCTGTAAAGCCATCTGATCTTAGGCTTTTCTTTTTGGGGAGATTTTTGATGATTGATTCAATCTCTTTGCTTGTAGTGGTTGTCGAGGTCTATTTCTTCTACAGTCAGTGTAGGTTGTCCATGAATTTCTAGGAATTCATCCATTTCATTTAAGTTTCCTAATTTGTTGGCATGCAGTTGTTCATAGTATCCTCTTATGATCCTTTTTGTATCTGTAGGGTCAGAAGCAATGCCTCCCTCTCATTTCTGATCTTATTTGCATCTTATCTCTTTTTTTCTTTGTCAGCCTAGCTAAGAGTTTGTAGATTTTATTGATCATCTCAAATAACCAACTTTTGATTTTGTTTATTCTATTATTTTAATTCTTGATTTCGCTTATTTCTGCTCTAATTTTTCTTATTTCTTTCCTTCTGCCTTGCTTTGGGATTGGGCTGCTTCTCTTTTTTCTAGTTCCTGCAAGTTAGGTCTTTGATTTTAGCTCTTTCTTCTTTTTTAAATATAAACGTTCAGGGCTATAAATTTCCCTCTAAGCATTGCCTTTGTTGCATTCCATAAGTTTTGATATGTTAGGTTTTCATTTTAATTCATCTTGAGATATTTACTGATTTGTCTCCCAATTTCCTCTTTGACTCACTGTTTGAGTGTTTTGTTTAACCTCCATATATTTGTGAATTTTCAATTCCCTGCCTGTTATTGATTTCCAGCTTCATTCCATTACGGTCAGAGAAGGTGCTTTGTATCATTTCAGTCTTTTAATATTTATTTAGACCTGTTTTGTGACCCAGCATGTGGTCTATCCTGGAGAATGATACATGAGAATGATACATTCATGAGAAGAATGTATAGCCTTTTGGGGTGCAATGTTCTATATATGTCTGTTTGGTCTAGTTTGTTTAATATGCTATTCAAATTCTCTGTTTCCTTATTGATCCTCTGTCTAGATGTTTATCTATTGATGAGAGTGGTGAGTTGTTGTCTCCAACTATTAATGTGTGATGTCTATTTTTCCCTTCAGTTTTGCCAATGTTTGCCTCATGTATTATGGGGTACCCTGGTTAGGTGCATAAATATTTATGGTTGTTAATTCTTCTTGGTAGATTGTCCCTTTTATTAATATATAGTGATCTTATTTGTCTCTTATAACAGTTTTGCATTTAAAGTCTATTTTATCTAATATTAGTATAATTACCTCCAGCTCTTTTTTTTTTTTTTTTTTTTTTTTCTGGTTACTGTTTACATGGAATTTCTTTTTCCAGACTTTCACTTTTAACCTATTTGTGTCCTTGGGTCTAAGGTGAATCTCTTTTAGACAGCATATAGATGGATCCTTTTTTTAGCCCTTCTGCCAATCTGTCTTTTTTTCCCCTAGGAGTTGTGTGTGTGTTTATTTCCTACAACTCGGAATAAAAATGATATATAACCCAATTAAAATATGGGCAAATGAATTGAACATACAGTTCATAATGAAAGATATATAAATGACTTATAAGCACAAGAAAAGGTGCTTAAAATAATTAGCCATTAGGGGAATGCAGATTAAAATCACAGTCTAGATACAACTATGAACCTACAATAACAGCTAAAATAAAAACAGACAACACCAAATATTGGTAAGTAGATAGAGCAACTGGAACTTTCAGACTTTAAACCAAATGAATCATGACTCTCAGTCTCAATTGACCAGTTTGTGACTTCTAATTTACATCATTCTTCACTTAGTTTTTTTAACAAATCAATTTTATTGTTACATATGAATAAAGCATAAATCCATCCAAAGAGTACAATCAATGGTATTCAGTGTAATCAAATATTTGTGCATTCATCACCCCAGTCATTCTCAGTGCACTTTCATTATTCCAATAATAATAATACTAAACCAAAAACAAACAAAACTTATCCCCTCTCAATCTCTCTATGCCTCACCTGCCATAGATAACTGCTATTCTTTTTCATTCTCTCTAGTATATTTGTATTTATATTTTGTAAAAACCGTCTTATATATGCAATATCACCCATATTTGTGTTTTACATGAGGTTTTGCTATCTAATACAGTTCCATGTTACAGTTTTTAGCATTCTTCTACTAATATACATGACCTTAGACTTTCCTTTTCTACCACTGTCATATCCATACAATAGCACTGCTAGTTACAAATATCATGATATGCTTTAACCATTTCTATTCATTTCTGAAGATTTACAAACAACCATTTTACCAATTCTTCACAGATTAATCTTCAGCTTTCCATTCTCTATCTTCCTTCTGGTGACCTATATTCTAACTATTACCTCCATGGGTTTACACAATATATTTAGTTCATAAAAGCACAATTATACAGTATTTGTCCTTTTGTGTCTGGCTTGCTTCACTCAACATAATGTCCTCCAGGTTCATCTATGTTGTCATATGCTTCACAACTTCATTTCTTCTTACTGCTGCATAATATTCCATCGTGTGTATACACCACAATTTGTTTATCCATTCATCAGTTGCCAATCTGTGTCTTTTGATTGAGGAGTTCAATCCATTAATATTCAATGTTATTTCTGTAAAGGCAGTACTTACTTCTACCATTTTATCCTTTGGCTTTTATATGTCATATCTTATTTTTGTCTCTTTTTATACTTTTAGTTACCCTTACTGATTATCTTCATTTCTGCACTCTCTTCTAAGTCTCTCTCTCCTGTCTTTTCCTTTTAACCTGCAAAAATCCCTTTAGTATTTCTTGTAGGGCAGGTCTCTTTTTGACAAACTTCTCATTTTCTGTTTGTCTGTGGATATTTTAAACTCTCCTTCATTTTTGAAGGGCAGTTTTGCCAGATAAAGAATTTTTGGCTGGCAGTTTTTCTCTTTTAGTACCTTGAATATGTCATACCACTGCCTTCATTCTTCCAAAGTTTCTGATCCCTTGTATTTGATGAATCAATTTTCTTTTGATGCTTTCAGAATTCTCTCTTTATCTTTGGCATTTGACATTCTGATTAGTAGGTGTCTTGGAGTAGGCCTATTAGGATTTATTCTGTTTGGAGTACATGACTTTCATAAGAGTTGGGAAATATTTGGCCATTATTAAATATTTCTTCTGCCTCTTTTCACTTCTCTTCTTCTTCTGGGAAACTCATGATGTGTAAATTTATGTGCTTCATTTGAGTCCCTGAGACTCTGCTCAGTTTTTTCCATTCTCTTTCTACCTGTTCTCCTATCTATAAGATTTCAGTTGTCTGTCTTCTTATTCATTAATCCTTTCAGATGCCTGTTCATATCTGCTTTTGTATGCCTATAGTATATTTTTAATCTCTTTTATTGTGTCTTTTATTCCCATAAGTTCTTTTATGCATGTTTTCAAATTCTTCTTTATGCTTTCCCAATGTCTTCTTAATATCCTTTAACTCTTTAGCCATATTTTCCTTCATCTCCTTGAATTGATTTAAGAAAATTGTTTGAACAGCTTTGATTAGTTGTTCCAAATTCTGTGTCTCCTCCAACTTTTTAATTTTTTCCTTTAACTAGACTGCATGTTTCTATTTCTTATTATGGCTTGCAATTTTTTCTGATGTCTAGGCATCTGATTATCTTGATGAGCTTACTCTGATGGTCAGTTTCTCTCTTGCCTAGGTTTTATTGTTGATTGGCTTTGTGTTAAGGCTCTTCTTTGACACTTTGTTCAACTCATTCTATGTCTTTAGAGTTGCCCCTGTTTAACTTAGCAGAACAAGGCTAGTGACCCATGAAGGGGGTTCATACCAGTTCCAAATGGCCCTGAGGAGAGGGTCAGGGAAGACACCAAAAAAAAAACACATTTTTTGTCAGCTCCCCAAAGTAGTGCTTTCCTGGCCTGCCCAGCAATGGTGCTCTTCAGCAAACTGTTCCCTGCTGCTCTAAGGAGGGAGTGTGTTTTTTCAACTTCCACCAGGTGGTATTGAAACAATCACCACAGGGATCCCTGTCTGGGGCAGGCTAGAACCACAATTCAGAGCCAGGACCCAGGGACCTAAGCTTGCTGTTCAGAAGTTACATTCAGCATGCAACTTTGCCCTGGCCTTCACAACCCTGTCCTTCCACAGCAGCCAACCATGGACTGCACCCAAGACAATCCTTGAGGGTGGAAGATGGATGCCAGCCACTACCACAGAAATATTCACTTAACATATTTTTTTGCCACAGCTTCTCACTCTCTCCATCCCACTCTTTCCTGCAACCTGTACAGTGCTCCCCTGGCCTCTGGAGCCCCAGAAACATTGTTTCAGACAGTTTCTATCTGTTTTTATATGAGGAGTGTGTCCTCTAGCACCCTACTCTGCCATCTTCCCTGGAAGTTCCCCTGTGATTTTGCTTAACTCTAGCTAGATCTTATGAGTTTCTGATCAGAAAGATTAAAGAAGTATTTAGTCATAATAATGGTTTAAGTGCTTTAACAATGACTCTTCTCTCTTTTGAAGAAATAATGGCCAGACCTGTTGAGTGGGACTAGCAACAGATATTCTTTTCTATCATCTTTGGGCTTGCATATAAATGAAACGTTTTGAACATCAAAATGGGATGCTGTTATTAATATATGTGATGATCTGGGGAGAATAGACCTGAGAACACATCTTGTTTGAGTCAAAAATTTCAGACATGTGTTTGAGATATCACTGAATAATAAAGGGTATAAAAATAAATTTTAACACTCACTTAAGCTGTTTAAAAAAAACATTTACCTTAAATGCATATATGTAAATTTAAAAAATGGCTAAGTGCTACATATTTTTTAAAATAAAAAAATAATACTTGCCTTATCAGATGTGGGAAAGAGAAAATTATATGTAAAATATTCAAAAGTTGTTTTCACACCATAAAAATTATGCAAATTTTCATTATTATCAATTTTATGGTTATGCATTTTTACTTTCTTTGGTTTAAATTTCCTTGATATCAAGTATAAACAAAATTATAAAAATCATACCAGTTGAAACTGATTCAAGAATGAAAAGCATGAATTTCTAAGTCAGGTTTAGTGTTATCCTATCCTAAATTAATAAGCCAACCCGGTGTCAAAGGACACCATTCCCTATCTTTTTAATGAGTCATGAAATAAGGAATCCAATTATAAGGTTTTCATAGCTTTTTAAAAGTATTTTCGAGTTGAAATAAAAATTGAGTTAATAGCAGGATGCTATTTCCTTTAGTTTCACCATACATTATGCCTAATTATCATCATGGATAAATATTTACTATTTATCAAAACCTGTGATCTCATTTTAGCCTCACATCAGACTTGTGAGGAATGTATTATCTACACTTTATAGATACAGAAACAGACTGAGAGAAGTTAAGAGACGTTTCCTAGATAATATATCTGCTAGTAAGTGGGAAAGCAGAGTTACACTCTTAGATCTTTCACTTCTAAATACAATGGTCACTGTGATACACTGCTTTATATATCAAAATGAGATAACAATGTCATGATTTTCATTAATATTGTTGGCTAAGGAATATGCCTTTATACGATGAGGCCAGAAAATACTTTTTTCTGACTAAGAACATGAAAAATGGTATATCAGTCAAATTTGCATTCAGCTGATCATAACAGAAACCTAACAAAATTATCGGGATAAATAAGGGATTTTTTTTTTCACACATCAAGTCCAAACAGTAACCCAGGGCTGTTAGGACTGTGCTTAATGAACCAAGAACCCTCTATACTCCTTCTTAGAGTAAGACTTTCATCTATATTGTCAGAATGTGAACTGCACCTCCCAAGCTGATGTTTAAACTCCAACCAGAAAGAAAAGGGAAGAGCAAAAGACAAATGGCAGTATCAGCTGAAGCAGTCCCTTGTTATCAGGAAAGTAATTCTCTCCCCAGACCCATCAAATAGATTCCTGCTTATACAGGGGTGAGACTCATGTCACATGATCACTCTAGCTACTAGGGAGCCTAGAAAATAAAGTCATTTTGTTCTGTTAGACTACCAACATACTCTGGATTCTTTTAGTAAGAACAGAAAGTGAAAAGGAATATGATGTAGACACTCAGCAGCAACTGCCACAAATGAATATGTGTGAAATGCTATAATTACCAATAAGAAAGACAAAGGGCCCAGTCATAAATCCCAAACAGCTAAATATCAAGATGGTATTTGTTTCCGTAAAATAAGTGTAAGTAATATTTCTTGAAGGATATTGGATTAAAGAAGGAATAGTCAAAGATAACTTACAAACTTTCTAGGTTTTATGCTCAATTAGCTATTGAGCCTATTAAATAAGGTAGGTGGTACAAGAAGAGCTAGTTTGAGGTAAAAAAAAAAAAAAAAAGATGTATTTGATTTTGCGCTTTGAATTTGATGTGCCTGCAAAACAACATTTGTAAGATGTCCTGTTAACATCTAGAAATACAGGTCTAAAGTTGAGAGCGAATTGAGGGAAGAAAATAAGTATTAAGTCAATAATCAGCCATTCCACACTTGGAGCATAGGCAGACGAAAGTATATCATGGTGTACAAAAAAACCCATTAAGGTAAGTCATTAAGTGGTAGTTAAAGGCAGAGAAATTGATTGCTGCATCATCCTGGGAGAATATGTATAGTGTAAAGAAAAGGGCATTAAATATTGAAGAGAAGTCAGCAAAGGAAATTAAGAAGGAGCAACCAGGAAGGAAGAGAAGAAGCAGTGAGACTTTGTCTAGGAGTCCATTGTGGGAAAGTTTCAAGAGATTAAAGAAGAAAGAAGACTTCAACAATGGCATATATAATAGCAAATCAAGAAAGAAGAAAACTAAAAAGACAAAAGTGACTTGTAAATTAGGAAGTGATGGGTGATTTTTTTTAAGAACAATTTCAATAAACAATATTTTAGAATGGGTGAAGTGTTATAGATTCTAAGGAAGAAGTGGTAAATGCATTTGGTAAAGGGAAAAGCTTGAGGTCTGCAGCTACCCGAGATCTCTAAAATTGGGTTTTCATTGCAGAACTGGCATTTTCAAATTTGAAAATTGTGAGGAATCAATAGAAGTAATTAACGATGAAGTTTCTCAAGGAGCAGTTGATTACTAATAAATATAGACAGAGGCAAGCCTTTGAGAAAGTCATGACTACCAGCAGTAATTCCTCCTCTACAAATTCTCCAGGAAAAATTACTCACCCTGTAAATTCCCTTTAGACCAAGAAACAATTGGCTCTTTAGTAAGTCTTGGCCAGTGTTAATGGCTACCCTTTCTTTGATTGTGACTTTTTACCTCAAGCTGTATTTTGCTATCCATGTTTCACAAGATTTCCCTGGATGAGTAATTTACAGAAATATCTTACTTTCCCTTATGCATTGTTTCCTAAGGAGTCTTATTGACTCCTACAAGCAATACATGTATTCCTAAACCCCACACCCAGTGGTGTGCCCAACTGTGCATTCAATGACCACTTATAACTTGAAATCAGCTCTGCTGGGCCTATTTATACCATAGAAATCAGTAAATGCTACAAATATGGGCTTTTATCCTCAGAGAACTGGTTGTTAACCCTTTACCATTACACTACTGCTAATGCCCACCACAGAGAATGAAATGATTATGTGACTGAACCCTGCTCTGCTATCATCACAGTATCTTATTCTCTGACTTGATACCTTACAGATAATATTCCAGTATATAGCCCAATAAAACTCAAACATTATGTTTATTTGGTTCATTAGACATTCCTTGAGTTCTTATCATGTGCCAGGCACTAATTGAGATTTTAGGAATATTAAATGAGTGAATAAGCTCAGTGAGTTTATAATCTAGCAGGGTAAATAGATACATAGATACACAGCACATGGTACCACATGGTAAAACCATAAGAAAGGCATGAGTAAAGTAGTTTAGGAATACCCAACATTCTCCTTGAGGGAAGACTTCACAGAGGAGGTAGCATCTAAACTGTGCCTTAGAGGATGACTGCAATTTTATCTTATGGAGAGGGTGTTGAGATACAGCTCACCCAACCTGACAACTCTTCCTTTGACTCAGTCACAAAGGCTACCCTATGAGGTTTAGGAGGAATAAATAATATAATCTACATACATTATTAAGAATAGTTCCTGTCACATGGTAGGCATATTACAATTTTAGTTCATTTTATTATTATACCAGACTGAAGATGCCATCATGCTTGATGGCCATCAAGACAGAACACTCTGTGTCTTGGTCTCCAGTGAAAATTTTAGATTCTTCTCCTTTCTAGGATGAAACATGATATTCATTAGGCTTCTGCTTTAACCTCAATGCTTCCCCTTGAGCTCTCCAGGTACCAGAAATCTCTCAACCTGGGATTTCATTTACAGAATATATTGTTTAATAGACTAAATCTTTAAAAAGTCCTCAAGTTTCTGTGGCCATTTTTCTCTGCCTTCTTCCTCCCAAGTAAGAACCATTATTACACAATACCCTCTTTAGAAGTTTTATCTAAGCAACGGTATCTCTTTAAATCCATTTTTGAACAATGCAATATTCAAATTAGGCACAATAAGAGCCTTGGCTAAGACGGAAGAGAAAATAATCTAGAAATAACTTTTCAAAGAGTACCTGCAATTGTGCTATTATCAAAGAGCAACAACTACTCTCTGAATTATGATTTAAAATAAAAATAAGATGGGGAAATTAAAGCATCTTCTTGCTCATGATTATTTGACTGACTGCATTGCTAGGATTCTCTCTGTTTTGCTCTGTCCCCTCCTCTACATCCCCCAAATGATGTCAAAGAGCTCTGCCCAGAACTTCCAGCCTCCCTTTCTTTTCCAAATATTGTTTGTCTAATTTTATCCTTTCTTTTTGCCTGCTCTTGTGTTTCTTTTCTGAATAAGATTTGAATAGTCTTCAAAGTTTTTGTTTTTCTTCAAAATTGGCCTTTCTTACCACCAGTATTTTTCACTAATCAACTCCCTGAATTCGAGTTATATTCCATAAATTGCACTTTTCTGGTGACTTTTATTAAATTGAAGATAAGCAATGTTTAAGGGAACTTTAATAATCCCACCTCCTTCTTTTGTCTAAGTTCATGTACAGAACTCAAACAACCAATGTTACTGAGATGGTTTAGAGAAACAAAACACTAGGAAATTATCTAACATAAGAACTTGAAATCAGGATACTGGAGAAAATAATTTTATTTAAGAAATTTGAACTTAGTTTTCTTTCAAGTATACTACCCTAAAATTTTAATAGTAACCTTGTTTTCAATAAAATTTTATAGATACACTGTTAGTATCCACCAATGTTAGATACATGGGGAGAACATTAATGTTTCCAGTCCTCTTAGAAACTCTTTACAGGAGCATCCTGAAGAATAATCATTTCCTGTAAATTTTTCTAGTTCATGATCTGCTTCATAGTAATATACAAAACATCAAAATGTTTTCTGGGAAAGCATCTTCGTTCTCTTCCAAGATTTTAATGATCCCAGTCAGAGCATAATTCTCAGCTAAGATCACATAATTCTATGCAATGAATGAATATTCCTTGGTTTTGTTCCATTAAAAATAGTGATTAACATTTCACTAATTGTTCATCTATCAGCCATTAACTAATGCATGTTAATTGTTTAAAACATTATTGTAAAGTGCCAAGATAACACTGACCATTTTTCCTAAATAAATGAATTTACTTAACATTCATAGGTCATTGCCTTGGTATAATAAAAATTTATCTGCTTCTATCTCACTGTTAAAGTATATAACTTGTTTATCATACCTGAGGCAAAGCAAAAATATATTAAGCATGTTAAGTGTAACGTATCAGGTCATATATTACTTAAATTTCTATTTTTGTGAGTTATGTTATATTTTAAATATATTCACAATATGTTCTGAAGTTTTATTTATAAAAACATTTTTCCTATTTTTTCTCTCTTTCCAGATTTCTCACTCTGTTTATCATATATCTATTTGTAATGGAAGCCTGAGCTATATCCTAAAGTTAAACATGCTTAGTTACTCAGAGGTCAGCAGAAAAAATGTATTTGGTGCAAGCCTTGAGTGGATAGCAGATTCATCATCAAAGTAGAGCTTTTAGCTAATTTCTATTCCTTCTTTATATAAAGTCTTCCATTCATTGTCTTTTTATTCAATGAGCTTCTGCTTTGGGCACAGGGAATGAGCAACTGCTATGAGCTAAGCTCACCATTGGGTATTTTGAATATATTATTTCCTCACACAAATATTGGAAAGTAAGGATTATCTTACCTTACTGGTGAAGGCTGAGCCTCAGAGTAATTAAGGCTCTGCATCTCAGGTGCCAAGAAAGAAACAAAAATAAGGAGTTTATATTCTATAGAGAGTTTAAGAAATTTAATAACAACAATAATGCACACACACACTATGCACATTCAGCCTGTGGTGAATTACATAAAAGATACAAAAACACAATTTGGGGAATCTTATATTTCCTTAAAGTTTGCTATCTGAAATTTTAGCTCAGCAAACTGGATTATCTGGACGTTCTCAGCCAAAGATATGTGCAATCGATATCTCGCTCCCTTGTGTTTATGGGCAAAATCTATGATAAGGAGGAAGGATGTGGATGGAGGTTATAGTGGTGCAGTGATGTGATTGGGTTCTATGGTGCAGGAATGTGGAGGGGAGTAGGGTAGAAGGGTTGGGTTGGATTATCCATGGAAGTGGGGAGAGGGTTAGAAGAAGGAGCAGGTGAATTCTAGGGATTTGCAGGCCTGTGGTTAAAACTACAATGGTGGAGAGCGCTCACCCTGCTTTCATTAGCCTGGGCGTGTGCCCTTTCTCATGAGAAAGAAATAAATTACTGCTGCTTCTAGTCCAAAAACAAAAAAAAACTACAATGGTGAGGAGATTCTTTTGACATATATGGTAGGGGAGAGTTACTGGTGTAGGGCTTCAGGGGTAGAGGAATATGTGGGATGGGGCGCATCTGGGACATGCCCGTATGGAATATGAAAGTGTGCATCTTATCATAGTGTGTTCTCTCAGTGGGTGGAGACCCACACAATAAACAAGAAAATAAAAACTTGTATTTTAAATACTAAACAAATTCCTTAGCCTAGCCTTTATGCACCTATAAATCATAGCAACAGGATCAAAAGTCATGTCAGAGCTATAAAAGACAATGGCTAGAGAGCAGGCACAGTCAGAATCCTAATTGCTGAGATTCAAAAGCAAACAATTAGGATTCAGAACTGAAGGCAAGACAAAAGGAAGAATCAATCAGGGAGGCATGGTATGCACAGGTACTAGGCCATTTTGGATATCAAGATAAATCACAAGAGACAATTAAATATTTTTAATGAGGCATCTTCTGCCTCAGCCAAAAAGTGTCATATGTTTTCTGCTGAGATAAAGCTACTCCTTATCCTGCAGTTGGGAATCATTAGGTTCCTCTACAATCATGGGGTATGAATCTGGCCAAATGGGGAAGGTAAGGCTTAAGGATATACTAGGAGTCAGTGGTAAACTTCAGTTTAATATTTTGTTTTTGCTTTATAAATATTTTCTAAAACAAATCTCTTGGATATATTTGGAAATAGCTATATTTTATTGTAGCTCAGAGCAGTCTTATTCTACCTAATATTAGGTAAAGATATTACTGGAATTGATATTATACCAATATTCAGTTACTGTCTAATCATCATCATCATCAATGTCATCATCTGTCATTTATTAAACACTTGTGTCAGAATTATACTAAGGTCTTGACACACATTATCTTATGTAATCCTTACAGCAAAGCTAGAGCATGGGTGTCATATTTTAATAGATGAAAAACTGGGACACTGGGACTCATAAGAAGCTAATTGACTCAAGATTACAAATTTAATAATTTATGTAACCAGAATTCAGACCCATGATTCAGTCTCACTCTGGAGCATGTACTCTTAATTATTACCCTCACTGCCTCCTAGAGTTATAAATTACAGTTTTTCACTTGAATATAGATGATATATAGTCTCATGAGAAAAAGTGAAAGAAAAAATTATAATAGCAAAACTACTTTCTCTCCAATTATGTTAAAAGATATAATAATAGACTGCTTTTCTTTTTGCATTATAAAGAATAAGGATGAGAGAGATAATATCCCCCTAATACAATACAGTATCTACTGAATCAAGTTTATAACTCTGAAAAAAAAAAAGCTTAAAACTTTTATTTTTCTTATAAACGAAACTTTCAAAAAATAGGAAAAAAAGAGACTTCCATGTATGTCTCAACTTGAAATCAAATTTACTTTTAATAAATTTAGTGAAAGCATATATAACTATAAATATATATACTCGCTAACAAAGGAATGTTGAATCTACCTATTGAAATGATATTCTAGGCAATGACTGAAATCATTCTCCTTTAATTTTTTAAATTTTTAAATGATTTTTTTAATACAAAAAAAATAACATGAGCTAAATTTTCTCCCAAATAAATCCACTGTAAATAAGAAATCTTCCCTTTAAACTCAAACACAATGGCTCTATTTACAAAATTTTTCTTGGGAAAGGGCAATATTTTTTGAGGATTTAATTTTATTCATTTTGATAATTGAGATTTTTTCTAACAAAATTTAACAAAATGGAAAGTTAAAATGGACTAAGAAAGGCCAACACTTAATTTAAATGTGTATTTCTTGATTATTGAATTCAGCTGTTAAAATTTTAGGAAATCTTAGGAATAATCTCTTTACTGTGCATTTGAATTAAAGAATCACTTGTTAGCCACCTCAAAACTATATAGCCAAAAAAAAAGAAAGAAAGAAAAAAATAACTATATAGCTAGATACTTAGAGATCCTGAAAAAAAGATCATTTGAATCTAATCTAATGTTTATACTCCATCTTGTTACTATTCTGTTTATATTGGCCAAAAAGTTTGTATCTCTCTATTATTTGCAGTAAATTTTTATTCTTTGGGGAATATTTATTAGGTAATAATTCTTCAAATTATAGTAAGTCATTTATAAGATAATCATCTTTCTAAGGCTTTGTAAAATTTGCTGGTAACTCTGATTAGAAAATTCTCCATTATAAATTTTACTAGGTAAGGATGTTTCAAAATTATGTTTGAAGTGAACACAAAGAAAAATATATTAGCAGATATTCTCTTAACTCATTAATAACCATATTTGGTGCTTATAGTAATAGTTATAGCACCTGGTAGTAATGATATAGTAATTATACTGGCTACATTTATATTATGCCAGACACCATATTGGGCACTTGAAATGTATTGCTTCTAATTTTCAAAATAGCCCTACAAGGCAGATATTATTACCCTTATTTTTTTATAAACTTGCTGTTAAAGGTTAAATAATTTGCTCAAGTTTACCCAGCTAGTAAGAATTTTGCGCTATCCTAGTTTTTTCTAGACTACAAAGGCTGACCTTTTCACATCCCAACACAAGGACTCCCAGCAAATGATCTTTTGTTGTCAAAAATAAATTGAATTATGTCCATTAGTTTTTACATTAAATGTATTTTTTGAGAATAGGTCATTAACATAAAGCATTTATGGTGGTTTTCAATTTGCCAGAATATTTGAATACCCAGAATACCCTACACCCAGCTTGTGCCAGATAACTAAATGATTATTTCAGTTCCAGGAAGTTTGAACTATTGTAAATAATAATGACTTTTTCTAGTAATTCTAGGACTCATCAAATTCCAGAAACCATTCAGAAATTAAGCATTATCTTTTCTCTCAGCATTTCTAAAAGTGTTTGAATAATTAGAATTTTTATTATCTCCAGGTTTTCAGTGAATCATAATGGATGAAAGAGAAAATTTCATGACTACTAGAATTGGTTTTCTTCAGTCACAATGGCAACTTCATCATACAGTTTTACTCAAATTTTATTTAGAAGTAAAATTTCTATTTCTTAATATTAAGCCAAATGTTTATTTCCCAGCTTTTACCTAATTGCTCTTCCCCAAGACCATTGCTGTTTTTGAAACTATTTTCATGGCCTTCATTGGGGTGTGGTGAAAATGCTCTAATTGCCTTTCCTAAAAACAAGGGATTTTTGTTTCATATAAAATGGATTTTTCTTTTAGGATAATTGCCATTCACTTTTGTTTTATGTGCAGCTAAGTGGAAAATTAAAGTGCTGAAATAGGAGAAAGCTAATAATTGCTTTGTATGGTAATACTGACAACTTCTGCGTATTTGTCAATCTGTGTTAACAGTATCGATCAGGATGGGATCCTCATAGAGGGGCAGATAATATTTCCACTAAATCTTCGGACAGTGATGTAAGTGATATATCTGCGGTTTCAAGAACTAGTAGTGCTTCTCGTTTCAGCAGCACAAGCTACATGTCTGTCCAATCAGAACGGCTAAGGGGAAACAAGAAAATCAGGTGAGTAAGGGGACTTTAGCAGTAAACTCCTTTAAATATATTTTAGAAGAACTTCTGTCAATCATTACTTTTCATTATATTTTGGGCTACATTTCAAACTTTTTGCACAGAAAAAAATTTAAGGAACTGATTACAGTTTTGCTTACTAGATTTTTTGAAGTGGTATCATTTTTTCATGTTTGATATTTTAAAAATAATTCTGTTTTTATTACATCTTTATTGAAGTTAAAGTTAAGTGAAGATTTGAATTTTTGAATGTTCCAAGGAATATAAAAAGTAATATTTTGGAGTTCCTAACTGAATACATTTGGTGATACAGAGAACATAGGATGCTTTCAATAAGATGCTTTCCCATCTTCCTGAAATATTTATAAATGCATGGGAAAAAATCATGTCAAGAAAACTTATAAATGCAATTTATAAGTTAGTAAAATGTACATTTCTCACCTGACAGATTTTATGGGCACCTGGCAAATTGATTTTTTTACTCCTATTGGATTAAAAAATTCAGAATAAAGAGACCCCAAGCTTTTGCCTTGTTTCCATGCAAGTTTGTAAAATGTAAATATGATTTTAATACAATTATGATTGCATTGCATATAGAGTGTTCCTCTCGTAAATAACTGAAAAAGGTTTTCAATGCTTATAAGATGTACTTTTTACTTATGTTTTAATAATTTATCATTACTTTTCTGTTTATGTTCTTGTGCATTTTTTCTTGACTTCATTCTTTTTTTGTTTATTTGCATGCCTTCAATCTGTGTTGCTTTCAAAAGGACAAAGGGATTAGAAGAGGGAGGGAGAGAAGGGGATAAGCATGAAGAGATAGTACATGAGGAAAAAGAAGTAAAGGAAGAAAGAATTAATGAGAATGGGGAAGGGAAAGAAATTACAAAAACCTGTAATAAAGAAAAAAACAGAGAATCAGGAGACAAGGAAAAAACACAAGATATACCTGAGCAAGGGAAAGAAAAAGAACAGTGTAAAGAGCATTTGCAAAGACGATTCTCACAAGATGATGCCAGGTAAAATTATGCTTATTTTAGTAGACATTTCCCATTAGTAATATAATCCTTTTTCCCTTTTGCCATTTTCATTTGTTTTATTTTTCTTGTGTTTCATCTATTTGGCTTCTAATACAACTCATTATTATATTTGTAAATTAATACCAACTTGATTGATTTATTAAGCAGTCACTAATTTGTAGCCACTAGCTCTGAGAGTCTGATTTATTTGGTTTTTGAGTTCTTTATGATTAGTTGAATTCCCCTCTTAGTTTTCTGGTGGGTTCTAGTGCACTCAGAGTCCTGAGGAAGATTATACAGCAGAGACAGTTCTCTTTGGTACTCTGAAAAGAAAGGATTGGTTTTATTAGAAGAATATGTGTTGGTTTAGGTACCTCTAGAAATTTATTCAGCTAGACAAGCTGCGAGAGAAGCTTGGAGCAGGAAGAAAGGTAGGACAAAAAATCCCAAAGTAGCAAGGCATAAAAACAACTATGTGTTTATTCTCATAACAAAAGGCACAATGCAAGAATGAAGCTAGCTTTACTGTGCTGTACCAAAAGTCAAATGCAGTAAATATGCATTTAGACTTCCTTTTGCTTGAGGAGGTTAGGTTGCTCTGATTACATTTATCTAGACTGAGAATTGCAAATCATGTACATTTTGGGAAAATTGGGTTTTACAGTAGTCCAGAATTTGATTTTGTGTTAGTATAAAGTCTGCTTGATAAGCACACTTTACTATAAACTAAATTTTGCATTATTATATCCAAATCCAATCTCAATTTTTGCTTTAATCATAATTTTAATGAGAAATATAATTGGATCAGTTGTTTAGCCCTTGCATATAAAATTCAATGGTTTAGTCTATGACACATACTTTTTTTGTCAGATTGGTATATTTAATATATCTGTGCCCTATGAAAGTTTCTGTATATCAGTTAGGTATTAAGTCTAAAAATGAATCTTCAATTAGGCATATTTTGTGATTTGAGTCTAAATTAGTAATTTCAAGTATGTCTTCATTATCTAATTTTTGATAATTACATTGGTTTATTAATACAGACAACCTATTTTTCTGATTTGTTGGACATAGGATCATTAATTCACAGAGAAGAATTTTCCAAGGTTTCCTTGGATAGAAATAGCTTCCTTTCTTCCCAGAGCAGGGCTAAATGTGAATCCTATATACTAACCAAATATACATACATAGATACACATACATATATACAAACACCAGGAGCTCATTGGTATTCAACTGGAACCAAAAGCTAATACCAGAATACCTGGCTTGGTGAGCAGAGATTTGAATAAGAGTATATCTTCCTTTCCCCATTTTTTAATATCCTTTCTTTAGGAAGAGAGTACATTATTTTATACAGAAAACAAAAATATGGTATATTCCTAGCATCTGATTCGTTAAGGGAATGTACTCAGCTTAAGTTACTGTATAATATTTCTGGAACTGTGAACCAAAGGAGGCCATGCTACTCTCTCTAGGAAACATATTCCCTAAGATGGCAAAAAGTATCAATGGCAACTTTTTGCAAGAAAATGTTGGAGCCCTTCATCAGTTATGGTCTTGAATTTGCTGTCATTTCCAAGAATAAAACTAAAAATTTTTATTCTGAGGAAAATATGTCTTTGAATATTACCAGCAACGTTTTGTTTTGATAATTGATAAACACAATCCTAGTTTGTTTAAAAGCTGAAAACACATGATATGCTTATGCAACATTATTGGAAATAATCTTGCTCTGTGATGCACCATTGACATTTTAAGCTTTTCACTTGTAATCCAAGTTTTATAAAAGAAGAACTATTATTCTTACTTTAATGTTTGAGTATTATAGCAGTGGTAGTACTTAAAATTCACACAATGATTGAGATCCACGCTATTGGACTATGAGAAAAAAAAAGTCCATTATAATCACTACTTCCCTTATAGTCATTGGATCTCATTGCATGATAGAGAATTATGCTGTTCATATTATAGTAAGTTACATTAAAGTAAGTCTGCTAAAGTAAGGTAGCAAATGAATAGCATAAAATAATTTTAAAAGGTTCGTTAAATGTTTGAATATTAAATTTTATGAGCTTGTTAATAAATAATATATTCATATTTAGCTATTTACGTACATGTATGTAGGTCTGGTAAAATGCCTTTATATCATTAATAATTACAATGGTAAACTCTAGAAAATCCAAGATTATACTTGACATTTAGAACATTCTTATTTTTGCTTATACTGTGTATGTGTGTTTATGTATTTAATTTTAAATCTACTCACATTTATTGATTGTATACCATATATATCTGGTAAGACATCCTAAAAAATGCTGGCAGGTAAGAAATAATTCATCCAACCAATATTTATTTTTGTATTTTTTGAGGTTGATATAATTTTTTTTTATTTTAAAAGAAGCTTTAGATTACATAAGAGTTACATAAAAATATAAGGGATTCCCATATAACCCACTCCTCCCCCTCCCACACTTTCCACCATTAACATCTTTCATTAGTGTGGTACATTTGTTACAATTGATGAACACATTTTGAAGCATAGCTACTACCCATGGTCTATAGTTTACATTATACTTTACACTTTGTACTATACAATTCTTTAGGTTTTGACAAAATATATAATGGCCTGTATATCAGTGTTACAAATTCTTCCATTGCTAGAATAATAATAAGTTTACTTTGGTCTATAGTTGCATTCACCCTTATGTTTGTTCATTCCTCAATCTTGATGCTCACTATGCTTCTAATTGAGAGGGGGCTTAGATCCCATGGGGCAGATGGGTGGAACTATCTTGTTTGCAGTTGTAGATAATCTCTGTTTTTTGGGGGATGGGTGTTGTGCATCATCATCCTTTTGTTAGTTGTCCTGGGTGAGTTCCATTTACTGGAGAGTAGGTGTTGGCTGCAATGCTTCCCAGGCACTGTACTAAGAACTGGTTTCTAAACTGATAAGCCTGACGGTGGAGCATTTCTTAGCCATGTGTTGATGGAAGGATAGCTCTATATCCAAAGAACGACATGAAGATGTCTAAACAAGTTCACAAGGATATTTGATAAAATAATTTAGCATAAGTCAAGAAAATGGATCTTAAATAAATCTGAAATGGAAGATTAAAAAAATATAGAAAAATATAGTTAAGTCAAACCAACACTGTTGGTTTTGTGTTCAAACTATTCTTCATGTCCTATTCTGGGCACATAATACAAAAGAAAAAAATAGTCAAGAAACTCTTTATTTCTACACCCTTAGTTCTCAGGCATGAATATAAAATTATAGAATTACATTTCTCTTTTTTGAAAGAATGAACAATACAATAAATTTTCAGTGACTCTTATTGATATAGAGAAATTTCTTGAAGTAAAATGTTGACATCAGTTCAAATCTTCCTGAATAGCTATTTTTAAGAGACCTAAAAAATTATATTCTATAATTTTTGAAGGTTAAGCAGAATTATTGTTATTTACACAACAGCATAATTGCTTACAATTAGAGTTAAAATGCAAAAACCTATTTATATGACTATGTAATATTATCTGCTGTGTATCACATATTTATGCTTATGTTATAGACCTTTAAAGGGGAAGTGTGTGTGTTATGTCATGAAAATAATTTTGGGTTAGAAATCAAAGATTCCTGGACTCTCATCCTGACTCTGCCATGTATACTTTCCCACTTTATCTGTCTGGATTTTTTAGCTTGTCCTTTTTAGGGGAATGGATGATTCATACTCCTTCCCAAAGCTTAGATGAACTTTGTACACAGCAAACAGGAAAGTAAGCATTTTCTGTTATAGTGATGATTGGCTTTATTATCATGAACTCAAGAGCTAATTGGTTCTTTGACTTACCACTGCTAGGAAAATAGTTCAACCCAAGTTTCTATAATTTGGCACATGTTTCCAAAATTTATGTGATCAGTATTTAATAGTCCATAGATCAAGCTGATATATTTTGGTTTTCTACAAGTATGGTTTAGTGCTCACATACCCCAGAGGGCATATTGATAGACTTTGCTCTTCCAGGGATGTACTACTGACAACTTTTGTTTTGTTTTATTGTTGTTTTTTTTTCTTTTTCATTGAGACTATCTTCTAGTTAATACCACTGAAAATCTTGCAAGCCCATGTAATTTCTACTGCATTGTATGATGGTGCGTAAGAATCAAAAGGGAACTTTTTAAAATGCTGTTTTTTGAATATCACTTTTGAAATTGTGATTTATAAATTTGAGGTGGGACCCAGAAATATGCATTTTTAAAACATGCTTACCATGTGATTCTGTTATGGGTGATATTATTCCACCTTTCTTTTGGACATTTTAATTCCTATCTTTATGTCAATGTAATTTTGTTGGAAGCCTTCAAGATTAGAATGTGTTTTAACTCAGCCCCTTAGAAAATTGCCTTCTTTTAAGTAGACTTAAATAATGCCTTTGTCTTTCATAGAAAGTTTTCTTTTATTGAGATATAATTCACATAGCATAAAACTCACATCTTTAAAGTGTATAATTTAGTGGTTCTTAGTATAAACACAAAATTGTATGACCATCACCACTATCTAATTCCACAATATTTTTATCACACCAAGAAGAAACCCCGTACCCATTAGTAGTCATTCTATATTCAATCCTCCCCACGACCCCTGGAAACCACTAATTTATTTCTGTCAATATGGATTTTGCCTATTCTGGACATTTCATACAAAATGAATCATACAGAAAGTTGAAGGCTTTGCTTTTCAACTTATTCTGCCTTTTGTGAATGGCTTCTTTCACTCAGCATAATGTTTTCAGGATTCATACATACTATAGCATATATCAGTACTTCATTCCTTTATATGGCTGAATAATATTCCATTGTATGGATATAGCACATTTTGTCTATCCATTTACCAACTGATGGGCATTTGAACTGTTTCCACATTTTAGCTATTATGAATAATTTTACTATGAATGTTTGTGTACAGATTTGGTGTACACATATGTTTTCAATTATCTTGGGTATAAACCTAGGAGTGGAATTCCTGGGTCATATGGTAACTCTATGTTAACTTTTTGAAGAACTGCTGAACTGTTTTTCAAAGCTGCTACACTATTTTACATTCCCACCAATGGTATATGAATTTTCCAATTTTTCCACAGCCATGCCAACACTAGTTATTTTCCAATTTTTTTATTATTATAGACATCCTAGTGGATGAGAAGTGGTATCTTATTGTGGTTTGGATTTGCATTTCCTAATTGACTAAGGACGTTGAGCATCTTTTCATGTGCTTGTTGGCCATTTGTGTATCTTCTTTGGAAACATGTCTATTCAACTTTTTTGCCCATTTTTTAACTGGGTGAGTTGTCTTTTGTTGTTGAGTTGTAAGAGTTCTTTACATATTCTGGATATTAACCCTTTTCAGATATTTTATGTACAACTATTTTTTTCCTATTCTGTGGATTGTCTTTCACTTTCTTCACAGTGTCCTTTGAAGCACAATGTTTGTATTTTTCATGAGATCCAATTGATCTTTTCCTTGGTGTCGTATCTAAGAAACCATTGCCTAAACCAAGGTCATGAAGATTTATACCTATGTTTTCTATTAGAGTTTTATAGTTTTAGCTTTTACATTTATATCTTTGATCCATTTTGAATTAATTTTTATATATTATGTGAGATAGGGGGATTCAAGTACAAATATCCTAATTTAGAATCTAGTCATGCTAAACTTCTCAAAAAATACCCATGTCTTTCTTGTCTTTGAGAATAAACAGACTGTCTCAGTAAGGTCAGGAGATGGAAGCAGATACATTAAGAAGTCCTTTAATAAGGATTAATTAAAATAAGTTCAGTTGAAATTACATGCATTAGATGAAACTGGAAAAGAAGTATTTAAGATTGTGTAGTCATGATTCTGTAAAGGAAACAATGTGGAAAGAGTTGCATTCAGCTTTGATCACCACAAATATATTTAAAGTAATTAAACTGTAAAAATAACCCAAAGAAACTAAACATTTTAACTCATATTAATGGCATAATATGACAATATTATTACAAAGAAGAAAATATGAAAAAATATGGTTGGAAGAATATGAAAAGATGAGGGAGAGGCAAAGAAAGAAAAAAGGATGAAATCTTAAATAGCAAGCAGCCACTTCATTCCTGACAAATCTGTGAGAAAATTTAAAAGTGACCAGATTTCTTATTGATCACTGAACATAGAGATTTATTTACTTGAGGCACAAATCAATAGTTATAGATCACTACACATCTGCTGAAAAATTTACCTAATAAGTTCTAGTCACTATATATATGGTTTCTGATGCAGAATGTGGAAGAAATAAGTATTTTGTAAAAGCCTTAATTTTTAAATTGTAAGTTACCTCTATTTCCAAATAATAAAAATAGAGTTAGACTCTAGCTCCTGATAAATTAATTTGATAACCTCCCAGAGCATGAATTTGATCTTCAAATATAAGCATATTATGGTTGTATTTAGGACTAAATTAAACAAAACAGTAAATGTGAATCATCCAACTTTGATCCTGATATGATGGTGGAGATGGTGAGGATGATGATAACTTAAGAAATGGGTAGTCCATTTCTCTAAATTAGTTCATTTGTGAAAAGTTCAGAGAAAAGGGTCTCTGCACTGATGAACAGATAAACAAAATGTTGTATAGCCATAAAATGGAATATTATTCAGCTATAAAAAAGGAATGAGGTACTGATTCATGCTACTGCATGAATGAACCTTGAAAAAATTATGCTCTGTGAAAGAAAATATGTGGCACAAAAGGCCACATATTGCATGATTCCATTCATGTGAAATGTACAGAATAGGTACATCCATAGAGACAGAAAGTCGATAAGTGGTTGCCAGGGGCTGGAATGAAGGGAGAATAGATTAAAAGATCTCTTTTTGGGATGATGAAAATATTGTGAAATTAGATATTGGTGATCATTGTACAGCTTTTTTAATATACTGAAAAACACTGAATTGTATACTTTACAATGATGAATTTTATGGTGTGTGAATTGTATCTTTAAAATATGCTCAAAAATGTCTCTGCCAAAAAAAACGAAAGGAAATCTATAACTTGTGTTGCTTCTTATCATGAGTGTAGTGATGATAAAATGCAGGTGGTACTTTGTTTAGGATTTAGTTTTCAAGCATTTTTTCTTCTGTTTCCATTACTCCTTAAGATCCATTTTCTGGGATGTCCATGCCTGTGCTTTTCCATCCTCGCATATATTTTAACACCTCCAGGAAGTTGAAGTTGAATAAAACACAGACCTTATTCTTAAGAAAAGGTGACAATTCTCTTTCCTTTTTTTACAGCCCAAATCTATTTTTTGCACATAATATAGTTCTTGACATAAAATTGTAAACTCTAGAAACTTCTGACATTGATTGAATACTTTTGGTTAATAATTAAATGAGCTATTCTTATAAAAAGTTAGGAAAATTAGTGGGTAAATGTTGATTCTCCATCATATTATTTTCAATCTGTGGTAAACCTGAGTGTGCTTGTGAGTTCAGTCTCCATATGGTATCACTGAAAATGAGAAATTTGATATTTGATGATATATATGATCTGAAGAGAAGGAGAATTTGAAGATAAAGGACTGAGAAGGTACTGCTAGAGTAAGAACATGGGGAAAGAGACAGGGTCACATTAGGTGGATGAATTGCCTCAAACTGAAAGACGTGAAAATAGATTTATTAAACAAAGAGTTGGGAAATTGGTTGTTGTTACCTGATGGACTTGATTTTTCTCAATCACAAAAGAGGTAAAAGTGAGAGCATGGAAGTTGAGTTAGAGGGTTTGAAGAGACTTTTGAAGATATAGAATAATCACTGAAGAAAATAGGAAAGGTAGCTGAGCAAGGACAAATTAAAGGGTTGATGGGTAGTTCTGAGGGTTAGGGACTAACAATTTCTAGTCACCAATGTGAAAGAGCAATGTGACCTTCTCTATCAGTACTGAGCTAAGTAGAAACGGAAGTCAATTTGTAGTATTTTCTGGAGAGTGGCAATAGATGGGATTGTTGGAAGAGTAGGAGTGGAAAGAAATTGAGGGTACATGTGTGCCTATGCTACACAAAAAGGAAGAAAAGTCCAGATGGAAATTGATAAACCAAGAGGAAATAAAGAATATCCAAGAATTGGGGAACTAGATGATATCAAAGAGTAGTAATTGTAAAAATAGAGTGCTGAAAGGGTAAAGAAGTTTTAGTTAGTCATTGAAATGTAAGAATATGAAAAGTCCAAGTCCAAGGGTTTTGGAGAGAGTAGAATAGAGTGGGTAAATAGAATAAATATGAAGGTAACTGGAGTTATATAAGTTTTTGAATTATGGGGCAGTTGGTTAGGTCTCCTTACTGTATACCTAAGTCTCTTAGTATTTTGGTAAAAGCGTGAATTGAAAAGATGACTAAGCCAGCTCCCAAAAACTGCAGTGAAGAGGCAATTACTGGGAGGTCATGAATTGGCATAGCCAGATGACAGGAGCTGCAAAGAAAAATAACCTTTTAAGTAAAAATAGGAGTAATAGTCAAGAAAAAGTAAGCAGTAGCAAGATGCAGTACAACCTATGAAGAAGGATATGTATTTGTCACTAGATAGAACTTCAGGGGAAACAATATGTTCAAGGAAGTGCCAGATTTTAATTAAGGCGAGAGGTATGAAGAATATGTTCTGCAAAGAGGTTGAGAATATAGGATCTGTATTGAATTTTCCACTGAACACACTGAGGTTAGGAATGAGTAGTACAGGTAGGGCTTTGTAGTAGAGCCATGTCCACATTTTCAGGCTGGTCTTTTCAGCTAACTCATGATATTTCTACTTTAATTTTTTCCTATGAAATTGGATATCAATGTTAATTAAAATTTACTCCCACATCTTACATAGAATTTCAAGAGACATACAGTTTAAACGGCTTTGGAAAGGGTCATTGTTAACAATTTTTTTAAATTTGTATTTCTGTGGTGACTATTTTCTATACTGTTATCACACAAAATATTGTTCAGAATGCTTTATTCGTTTCCTAGGGCTTCTGTAACAAATTACCTCAAATTGAGCGGCTTAAAACAACATAACTCTGGAGGACAGAGTCCCAAATCAAGGTGTCAGCAGAGCTAGGCTCTCTCCAATGGCTCTAGGGAAGAATCCTTGCCTCTTCCTAGCTTCTAAACTGAATGCAATATTCACCAATGACAAGTAGTGTTCATGTTAAACAAATTTAACATAAAGAAGTTTGAATTTATAGAAATAATAAAACTAAGAACAAATTTCAAGTCAAATAATTTTTAGGCATGAAAAATGTGTTAGATTTTTATCAGTATAGTGTACTATATTATGGCTTGATTTTCAAATTATGATTTTCCATGTAGAAAAAATGGTATTTAAACTTAAGAACGCAAAAGTCAAAAAATAAAATCCATGAACAGCTGGCCTGAGAATTTAGAACCTTAATAGCACAATTCCAGCCTTTCTTTTTTAGCATTATCTTGACTTCAGCCTTTCACACTTACTGAGTCTTCTCCTTACAGGCTCTTTCTTTTATTCCTTTGTGTTTATGCTCACATTGATTATAGTGCCTGAAATGTGGTTTCTTTCTTTTTCTTTACAAGTACTTACCACTCCTTCAATGCCCAATTCAAACATAAATTCATTCATGACACATCTCTTCAATTTATGAAATATTATTTTTAAATGACAGTCTCTCTGTGGCACTCATTTTCTCCCTTATGAGAAATATATAGTTATTTAAGTATATATTTAATTTACCATGGTTGACCATTAGATAACTTTTTTTTTTTTTTTTTTTACCGGGAGGTCCCGGGTATCGAACCTGGGTCCCTCCATATGGGAGAAGGACGCCCAACCATTTGAGCCACATCCATCCCCCTAGATAACTTTTGAGGATAGGGTAGGGTATCTATCGTATTTATATTTTTACTGCCCTACCTCTCAACATCTTACACATAGTAAGCACTCCATAAAAGTTTTTTTATGAATAAATGAGATTGGAATAAAGTAGTAAAACTGGAAAGGTGTGACAAGCTCCATGGAGGTAAAAGCTTCCAACATAGTGCTCGTCTCAATCTTCTCTGATAAAAGTTTTTAGATAGTCAAGAAGGTCATTTTTTTCCCAATGGAAATAAATCTATTTATATCAAAAATCAGCAGAATTTATTTCATAGAATTTGTTCTGTGATCGCATGTATTCAGTCTAGGGAAGATTGGTTAGTTGGTTGGAGTTGGATTACTGATTTGGTAATTGATGAATAGTCATTTCATTTATCTTTGTGCATTTCAATAGGATTTTAGAATTCATGTTATACTATTCTTTTGGAACACATTAGATTAGTATGAGTTTGTCTAATCTTTACCTTCAATGATCCCCTTTTTTATCTTTTCTTATATTTTTTTCTCCCACCCTTGTTAGACTTCATACAGGATATTTGCATTTTCAATAAGAATTATCAGTTGGTGGTGGAAAAAATAAGAAAATTTCTAAAACTGGAGTCTACTGAGACTTTATAATCAAAATATTTTGAATAGATATTATATAACACTTTTAATTATGGATAAACTTGCCTGAAGATAACTGCATATTTTCAGGACACCCCATGAATTAACCAGCTTTATTTTTCTGTTTCTGTATATGAATCACTACCTTATGTGATCCACCTGTCATGTGTAGGAACTTACTAGCCTTCCAGTCTGGCCTCTTGGGGCTTTGGCTGGCTTGTTTTGCCAAGTTGTGAATAAGAACTTGATGTCATGTTACACTGATTCATAGTAAGCATACAATGAATCTAAATTACTTATCACCATCTAAAATTTATTTTGAGAGTATAAGAAATAATACCTTAAGTCCTCCAAAATATGCATGAGAGATAGTATAGCATAATGGTAAAAGTAAGCTCTCAATTCAGACAGAAATGAATTGAATCCTAACTCTGCCAGTTCCTAGCAGTATAATCTTAGGCAAATAAAAGCCACTTTTTTCATCTATAAATTAGGGATACCAATAGTAACTTTCTCACAGGGTTGTCATGAGACTCAATGAGGTAATACTATTTAAATCACATAACACTGTTCCTGGCATATGATTAACGTTCAATAAATACAAGAGATGATAAAGAAGGAGAAGAAAAGGGAGAGGGAAAATAAATTTATAAAATTATCACATTTTTTAATCTTTTTATTACTGCATATTTTATAAAAACTTTTACTTTTCCAGATGACAATTTCGAGTATAAATCCATCTTGCATTTTGTATAAGAGAAAATAGTTCCTGAAGTACCAAAAGGATTTAATTATAATTTCACAAAGCCATGTGATTGAGATTTTGGGCGATGTTTTACAAGGCTTATTTTATAGTAAAGGATAGAGAGGGAATAGGCAAATAAACATATGATTACGAAAGAGTGAAGAAGGCAAAAAGTAATTATAATATATTGATTTGATAATAATATTTCCATTAGTAAAACATTTTAATAAACCACTTGATTATCTCATATAAAGCCCTCAGTTAATTTTGAAGTGCAGTTTTATGGAAAATTGAAGTTATAAGAGGTTATCTAAATTGCCCAGGATATAATGTAAGTGTTAAGTAATGATAGAAATCATATCTTTTGACACCAAAGTCCAGTATTCCCCTCACTTACCATAGAGTGCCTTTAGAAAAAATAAACTGAGAATGAGAAGAGACAAGTGACTCTTTCAGCATTATACAAGGTATCAGAAAAATTCTTAGAAGAAAATCCATGATTTCTTATAACCTCTAACCATTAAAAAAATCTTTTTATGAAGTAATAGCTTAAAAACATATTTGAGAAACTTTGGTAAATAGTGGTTCCTAGCTCCAAAGCAAACCAAGTACAAGGCTTTTAAAATCTAAAAATACAATAATTACAACACTATATGCTATTTTGCACTTGAGTCTCCAGATTCTCCACTTAAGTCTTTTTTTTTTTAATCTCTCTGTCATGTGACTCTGAAAGGGCCTCTATCTAAAATCCATCAGCAAGGTAAGAATATGAAGGAGGAACTCTTAGTGTTATAAAATTGTTTTTTTGTTTTTTGTTTTTTTTTTTACCAGGAGGTCCCGGGGATCGAACCCAGGTTCCCTCCATATGGGAGACGGACACCCAACCATTTGAGCCACATCCACCCCCTAAAATTGTGTTTTTTAAATTATTGCTAGTCAAGTGTATTTTCTTCCCATGAAGTGATGCATGAAAAAAAAAAAATGGTTCTATGGTCAAATAAGTTTGAAATCTGCATGTGCCCCCCCCCTTTGAGATTCATAATATGCATTAATACTGTATGAAATCCAATAATAAAATTATGTTTAAGGCATTATTTCCCAAACTTTGTGATGTAATTATTTTGGTGTAATAGTTCAATTTAGATTGTGGGAAACATGCTTAAACTCAATGATATGCTTTAATTTTCCGTTCCTTCTTAACTTTGGCTTCTATTCTCTCAGTGAAATAAATTATTTTTATTTATGTTGAGCTTAAACATAGAAATATGGTGCAAAATTTGAAGTGGCCCAGAAAAGATCTTTGTAACTGACAAAACTTACTATAGAGACTTATCTTGTCCCTAAAGTAGCAGACAGATAGGACTAAGAAAAGAATTGTAAAGTTAAGTACAAATTAACAAATCAAGGAATATGAGATTAGATTTATCACTCAAGAAATGGCACTAATAGAGGTAATATATTAAAATAGCTGATAATTCAACAAATATCATGAAAAAACTGATCATTTTTCCTGAATTTTCCGGTGTATTTGAAAATTTAATCCACTCAATCTATTGTTGAAGGAATCACTTCAATCAAAGCAGTTAAACCATAGTGTAATAAGATGGAGTTGATAAGTGGTCCATTTTCTACCCTTTCTATCCTTTCCTATACTTTCAAAACACATTGGCTTGGGACCATTAGTCACTGAGCTCTAAGGTGATTACAGCTCTAGCGCTCCATTTTTGTCAGGGATCAAAGATTTCATGTAGCACATGCTTGTTGGGAATGTGTTGTTGAAAGTATGGAAATAAATAATATTAATTTGTTATATTTGTTAAATGCTTTACTGATTAAAATTGATTTTATATCATATTTACATATATGGTGAATATCATTTAATATATGGATATATCATACACACATATAAATTGTATATGTGTAGGTAGGTATGTGTACATATATATATATATATGCCTATTATATATATATGTATGTGTATATAGCATAGGATTCTTTTTGTTTTGTTTTATTTTTGTTTTTTTTTCAAGGTGTAATACCATAATTATCTTTTTTTAAATTTACTTTTTTATTTTTTTAAAGATACTTAGATTACACAAATGTTACACAAAAAAATATAGGGATTCCCATATGCCCTGGTCCCCACACCTGCCACACCCTCCCACATAAACAACATCCTTTATTAGTGTGGCACATTCATTACAATTGATAAATACATCCTGGGGCATTGCCATTGAGCATGGACCATAGTTCACATTGTAGCTTACACTCTCTCCCACACAATTCTGCAGGCTATGGGAATATATATAATGGCATATATCTGTCATTGCAATGCCATTCACGACGATTCTCAAGTCCTGGAAAAGCCCCTGCATTATACCTGTCTTTCCCTTCCCCTGCCCGCAGAGCCTCCAGTGGCCACTGTCTCCACATCAATGCTGTAATTTCTTCCATTTCTAGAATCACAACAAGTCTATTGTAGAATATCAGTAAATCCACTCTAGACCATAGTTCATTCACCAGTCCTGAGGATTCTGGGGTGGTGATGACCACTCCACCTCTAATTGAGAGGGTGCTTCGATCCCATACAGCCAACAGATGGGACTCTCTTGCTTGTAGTTGTAGGCTATCTCATTTCCTTGGTATGGTGGTTGTCAATCCTCACCTCCTTGTTAGTTGTCCTGGCTGAGTCCAATGAACTGGAGAGTAGGTATTGCAACTCTGCTGAGGCTTAGGGCCCAGCTGGCACATGGACAGCCCAAAGATTCAAGACTCTTGGACATACACCCACCAAATCCAGCACCAAGTATAGGTACAAATAGAAGGGACAAATGAGCCATGTGCAAGGAAGCCATATCTAAATCTAGTTCTCACTCTCAGGAGCACCACTATTGGAGGTAGTATTCAGTTTGGCAGTCTATGAGTTCTTGCTGAGATGTGTATAAGCATTACCTCTGGGATGACCTCCCAAGTCACTTTGAAGTCTCTTAGCCATATAAAGTCATTTGTCTTTATCTTTTCCCCCTTTTATTTGAGGTCTTTTTCCAGTTGCATGCTAGTTGGTGCTTGGTAGTAATCCCACAGTGCCAGGGAGGCTTATCCCTGGGAGTTATGTCCCATGCTGGGGGGAAGGTAATGCCTTTATATGCTGAGTTTGGCTTAGAGAGAGGCCACATTTGAGCAACAAGGAGGTTGTCAGGAGGCAACCTTTAGGCACATCACAACACTAGGCTAAGTTTCAATTTCAAGAGCAAAGGCTCACAAGCATAGTTGTCAATTTTAAGGGCCCATCAATGGACCATCCTCCTTCACCATTCATTGCCCCTGCACTTGGAGGACATTGCTGCTACATTAGAGAATGTGACAGATATGTTCTCAAACAGAGGGGCAGGAGTCTTTCAAGAGCATGGGCAGCTCCTAATAGGGGAGGACAAACTAGTGTGTCAAGACCTCAGTGTTGTTGCAAGTAACTATAATCTTGTCATCCAAGGAGTGAAGCTGGGTCATTGCCATGGGCCCTTAGGGGAGGGGCAGGGAGGAATATAATAGATGGAACAGTGGGTATTTAGTGGACAATGGAAGTGTTCTACATGATCTTGCAATGATGGACACAGGCCATGTTAAATATCAAAATTTATAAAAGTGTATGGTCTAAAATGTAAACCATAATGTAAACCATTGACCATGGTTAGTAACTATGTTTCACTATTTGTATATCAGTTGTAACAAATGTACCATCCACATATAAAAAGGTATTAATACAGGAAGGGGGAAAAGGGGGAGGATGTTGGGTATATGGGAGTCCCCTGCTTTCTGTATATCACTTTACTGTGACCTAAAACTTCTTTGAAAACAAAATGAAAAAAGTAAGATACTGGGGAATAAATGGAAGAAAATGTCACTGTACGTATAGGACAACAGATATTACTGTGATGAAAGACAAAATGTTTTTAAAATTTTAAAATATTTTTCATTACTTTTTAATATCCCTATTTTTTAATTTTTTAATTTTGTTTTCTTTAAATTTTTTGTATTTTATTTCTTATATTTAAACCTACCATTATTATTTCATTTTCCTATTAATTGTATTTGGCTATTTTATTGGCTTCATTTTTTAAGAAGCTTTAGATCAAGAATGGTTACAACTGGGGCAGGGGAGGATCATTGGTGTGGGGTATCAGTGATGGGGGATACATGGGAGGAAGTTCACCTGGGCATACATATAAGGTATATAAATTCACAATTAAAAAGGACCTGTGATGTAGACATGCCCATCTCAGAGAACAGTGATATTTACTGCAGTTGTGCCTCCATGGGAACAGGGTCTTCTTTTATAAGAAGCCTATACCATAATTTCTTATGTGATTTTGTGTGTCACTTGTATTGGAGTCACAAGAGAAACTTAAAAATGCAAATTTCTGGCTCCCACCACAAAAGTAGCATATTAGAATCTCTGATGCTAAGGCCACAGACTGTATTTTTAAAAAGCTCTTCAGGTGGTTTTAGTAAATACCAAGTTTTGAGAACTATTGTTCTAATTCATCTGGAAATTTTGTTCTTCATATGCTCTTCCTTTTAAACAGTTTTCCAATCCTGGGACAAAATTTAGTGCTTGGCTCTCTGGCAAGCTGCCTTGGGGAATCTTCAAGTTTCTGTAATAATCCCCAAAGGCTTTGCTAAAAGAGAAGCAGGCCTGTCCAACCTGCAATAAAAGGAAATGAAGACCAAACATTATAGTCAGTATTTTGTGATTTGTCCATTTGCCCCATGGAGAAAAAGGAGGACTTTGACTTACTGGTCATGTCAATAAATGTTTCATTAATGAAAAACAAGACATGAGAGGAGAAGAGATTTGATCAAAAGATAGTGAGTGGTGAGTAGCTGCAGAGAAGAGGCAGAAGAGGTTGTAAGCTGCAGACTCCTACACCCAGAGAAGAGAATCAGCAAAAGGAGTTGAAATCTTTGTGTTGTGCTGCCCGTAGTAAAGCACCATATTGTGCACACATATTAAGACATCTAAACCATATTCTGTATGAGGATCGTAGCTGAACAGTGTCTCTATTTCTGGTAAGGTTTAAAGTCTAAGAATTTTTAAAAGCATATGCAATTGATTGAGCAATGTGTGTTTTAAGAAGGCTCACGTCATCACTCCAAGAGAGGCAGGACAAACTCTGGAGCCATATTGATTTTGTTTGATTCCTGACTCGAACACCTTGGTCAAGTTTTATGACTTCTCAGTTTTCTCATCTTTAAATCAGGATAATAATAGTACATACATCATAGATTCAAACTAAGAGAGAAAATTAAAGGGCTTGAGTAAAAAGTCAGCAAATCATAAAGCTTTTGAGGAATGTTGTGTCATTGCAAATAACACATCTGTTATCACAGCAAATCTCCTGAACAATATTATAAAACTAATAAAAATGTTTTATAATATATTAATGATGGTCTGACTCCAACATGGTATCTGTCAGTGAACAGTTATCTCCATTTTAAAAATGAATAAGGTGGGAGCGGATGTAGCTCAGGTGATTGAGCACCTGCTTCCCATATATGAGGTCCCAGGTTCAATTCCTGGTACCTCCTAAAAACCAAACAAATGAACAAATGGAAAAAAAAAATAAATAAATAAACACAACTCTCACTGGGCAGCAGACGTAGATCGGTCCAATCCCCAGTACTTCCTTAAAAAAAAAGAAACAGAATAAGGACCTGTCCTTGAATGCACGTAAATCTTGGTGACAAGACGTTATAATTCTAGAGCTTTCAAAAGGGCCACATATTTTGCCACTCTGAAATTGCAAGTTAACGTGTAAATGGAAAAATAATTTTTACTGGTTCTCCTACTTTTTTGCAACTTCAGTGAAACATAATTTCCAAACTCTACTTGAGGATATCAGAACTCCCCTCTGGCTAAGTAACAAATCGTACAGATGAAATAAAATAATGAGTACAAACTCATTTTAAAAATAACCTATGAGGCAATAAAATGTGTTCAGGTTTTGATGATGGGGACATCAGTCCTGCAATATAGTACAATGCTAAAGTAAATGGCCTCTAGAGCCAGGTAAACTTGAGTTTAAAACAAAACAAGTTATCAGCTTGTGACCTTGAACAAGTTACTTCCCAAATATTCAGTTTTTGTGTTTTTGTTTTTTTTGTTTTGTTTTGTTTTGTTTTTATTATTTTTTTATTGTGGGTAAAAATCAAAATTTTCACAATACATACCAACATTTGCAAAATGATATATAAATATATATGCATATATGTGCATTTGCTTACAAAAGTGTTATTTATATATATATATATAAATATATTTTAAGAGGTGTATTCAGTTTTTTTTCATTAAAAATATGAAGAGAAATATATCCCTTAAAGGCTGTTATGAAGGTGAAATGAGATAAAAATATATTTGAGGTGCTTAACGTGATGCCTAGAATGGGGCCAGTGCTCAGTACATGTTAAACAAAAATAGGAGCTACTGTTTTTGAGCAAGTGTAATCAAGATACTTTCAATGGAACTGAAATCCCAGAGCACATTGATGGTATTTGCCAAATTATGTTTTGTTTTTTTTTCCAAAAAGGCAAAAAACATAATTCATTAAAGACGCTTTGGTTTTTTAATTCCTGAGTAATTTTCAAGATAGAAAATCCATTCCACTTCTGAAGAAGCCATGCAGCTACACTTGCTTCAAGATATAGGGGATTAAAGATAAAATGCAAATTTTCAAGAATGAAATCATCAGGGCCATTCTGAGGCTAGTGTCCATCCAGCCCTAAATTCCAAATTATCTAAAATTAGAATATTATATAATATTTGTAATTGTTACATTTGTCATCAAGAAAAAGTTGTTATTTCAGTGCATTTTGTAAAAGGCAGGAAAATATATAACACCATATATATTTTCTAATATTAGTTAAGGGTCAAGTTTATAGAACATTCACTTATTCAGGTTAATTTTTTCATAAACATGTGCCTGCTCTTGGCTACTTTAAAATATTGCCTCTTAAGTTTGCTCTTGTTTGATTTAAATTATTACTTCAATAGTGACCTAAAGATTCACAAAAATGGAACAAAGTTGAAGCAAAACAATTAATTTCTACTGAGTATCTTGCTCATCTCTGCCCAGTGCCAGTAGCCAGCCCAGAGGACAAATGAGTAACTGAATAACTGAATAACATGTTTAGAATATAGCATTGTGTTTTAAGAGTGCAATCTCTAGAGCCAGAAAGTTGGGTTTGAATCCTGATTCTTCCACTTACTAGCTGCATAATCTTGGAAAATTGGAATCTTTGTTTCCAATTTTCTCATCTTTAAAATTGGGATGACAATTATAGTTACCTCATTGGGTTGTTGTGAGGATTAATTAAACTAAAACTAACAAAACACTTAAAGCAGTGGCACATAGTAAGTACTGATAAATATTTGCTAAAGTATAATAAAAAAGAAATAGAAACAACAGCTTTTGTCCTCAAAGGCAAAACTTTTATGTGAAATGCAAATACTTACAAACTCATATACTACTAAATTAAAATTGCTAGGTAAAAAGACTGGCTTGGTAACTCTCATGAGGCAAAGTGATACTGACTCTGCCCGAAAGCAACATCTTATTTCTCATATACATACCTTTTAATCACAAGTTGGTAACTTGAGAAAAGGGGGTTTTCTTCTGAGTCAAATGAAATGACATCTCATTGGACATACCTGGGGAGATCCCCAAATCTTCCATTTGTAGGAGAAGGAATGATCTAATGTTAAATTTATATTCTTCCCAGGTACATCTGATCTGCAGGGTCAAATGGCTAAGGTGGGCAAGAAAGTATTCAATTTTGGAGTGAAATTAGGGGTACTTAGAAATTCCTCTGTTCTGGTGAGTTTGGTATTTGAGTATTAAACAATTTCCCAGGGCATTTCTGAAAGTTCTGGCTTTCCAAAATCTTACCAAAGACTAAATCTTAAATATTCAAATAATAAGTACTATACTTTCTAGTCTTTGAGGAATTAAGGTGCTAAATAATCTATCTCTTACAACAGAATCAGCTGTGCACTTTAACTCTCAGCTGTGTCCTATTTCATTACAAGTTTGAGTCCTTTGATATGCTAAATTTAGAGAAATATATTTTTACCTGTTTTAAATAGGTAGCAAAATATCTCAAGTTTATAAGAGAAAGAAATTTATTTGTTGTTTATAAAGTCTCAGATTAGATGGGCCAAGATGTGTCCTGATGTAGAAATTCCTGTTAGCCCACACTACAATCACATCTAATTGCTTCCTTAAGTTTCTGCCTTACATTCCTACTTTAAAAAGCAGCTGAACAGCAAAGTGTTATATTCTAAACTAAATTGTTTTCATGTAGGGGCAGAACTGAGCCTTAAGAATACAATTTTATAATAGAAATCAATAAAAACATCTGTTAACAGTCTACTGTATGCTTCCACTATGCTGCACATTGTTGAGGATACAACCGAAATATATGTGGTTCCTGGAAGATGGAAAGATTAGCTTAAGTGGAAGAAAAAAGGAAGGTGCTCCAAATTAGTGCAGTGCTCTCTGAATCAGCAAAATAAAATAAAAATTGAGTGTGGCATTGGACAACTGCATGGCCTGCATACAGCTGAGGACTGGTGTGAGAGTAAAAATGAGATTAGTGTCATTCCTTAATTTATTATACAAACTTCTTTATTATTTGATGTCTTTACCACTTATTTGGCACTTATGTTTTGCCTTAGGTTATATATTGTGTCTTTAAGCTTCATCTAGCAAACTAGATTATGTGTTTTTAGCACAATCTCTTTGTACTTGACTTCTTTATACTTGACCCCAGTGCCTTGTACATGGTAGATATTTGTTAATTGATTGACAGCTATATATTTCTAAAACATTTATTAGGGATTTTTGTTTTCTTTTTCATCAGCAAAAAATTTATTCAATACCAAAATTATTTATGACATTAGATGCAGCTTAAACGTTAGTATTTAATTAGCCCTACTCTACTAGGAGCTTTTATTCTAATAATAATTTATTCAGCAAATTCTTTCTTTAAAGCTATTAAGACACACATATCAGGTAATAGGCTGCTGAGGTACACTGACAAAATAAACTATCTAAGCTCCATGAGAAGAAAGCCAACAATTGCAATAGAAAAATGTCTATACTGGAGATATAGTAAAACCTGCCAAAACACTATAGTTGGCATGCAAAAATTCATGGTGTAAAATGTCGCAATATTGTAAAGTTCATGAAATGATTTGGATGAACCTGTACACCGATCCCTGGCTGCCCAGTTTCCAGTTGCAATTTGGCGCCACCTGGTGACTGTTGTCCACTCCAGTGAAGATGATTCTGAAACTTGCTGCCTGAGACTTTCAGAATGATGACTAAGAATCCAGGCATCTCCTAGTTGGTTTGCCCAGCCTACAACAGAGGGATAGGGTTGGAGTGGGAAACCTACCTTCTACTTCCCTGCTTCTCAAATTCTCAAATTGAGAGTCTTGCCATCCCAGAAGATAAGAATTTTAATCCCTTTGTTTGCTAACAGGTGGTAGGAAGATGGGAGAATATTGGCATTCTATTATATCTAAATACACGTTATGGTGGAACATGTCATCACAAGATTTTAATGTATATACAGTTGGCAAAAGGGAAGGCACATAAAAGCTATACAAGATGGTGTGGAGAGAGATTAGTAAGACTTCTCAGAAGAACCTTTATTCAAGCAGAGGAGTTGAAAAGAGATGTGGCTGGAGAGTAGTTTACAAAGAAAAATGGCAGGAGGTGAGGTTGAAGAGAAAGGGAGAAAGGCAGGGGCAGGATCATGTAAAGTCTTGTAGATTATTGTACTTGGGGTTTTTCCCAGATACAGTGAGAAGCAATTGAATTTTAGCAGGAGAGTGACATAACACAATTCACGTGTTAAGGAAATCACTCTGGCTGCTGTGTAGAGAATGGGTTAGAATCAGAGCATGAGCAGTTAAGAACGTATTTTGCAGTAATGTAGACAAGAGTAGCATAGCCTGGAGTGGTGAAAGTCAGGATGGAGAGAAAGAGAAGAATAAGCAATATATTTTGGAGGTAGAATCTGAAATACTTGGTTTAGATTAGCTATGGAGGATGAAGGAGATGAAGAAGTCCAGGATGCCTCTTTGATTTCAATCTTAAACAAGTAGGTGATTAATTCATCAAGTGATTCCACCAATTTCAATGCCATATAATGAGGGATATCTAGAAAGTTGAGGATATTTGCAAGAGAGTGATTGAAATACTGGGCAGTGAAATCTAAGCTGGTTAGAGGAAAGTGACCTTGAAGAGACTGATCATTGGAGAAAAAGTAGAAGGGATAGAAGTTATAATATTGAACAATGAAGATACCTGATTACAGGCTAAAAGGAATGGAGATAGAAAGCCCTATAGCAGCCTTCTGGATAAGGTTGGGGTATTTTATCCTGTTTTACATATTAGGTGAAATGAGGCAAAAGACTGCTTTGATTATTCAGTTATAACCTGAGTAGTACAACTATATTTTGCCCATGAGTCTCCTAAAGTCAATTGACTTTCCAGTAGATAATTAGTATTCTCATTACATATGCATCATAGATATTCTTTGTTCAAGATTATGAAATCATTGCTCTTAGCAGAGTGGAAATACATATATACAAATAAATACTAAAATGGTGGTTTAGAGCATATGTCTGCCATATCTTTGTCATATTTGTTTGCTAGACATTCTTTTACTGCCTTATATTTTCACTTTTAATGTACTATTTTATGTTTTATTTTGAGAGTAGATTTCATTATAGTTGCTATTTTTAGTATTAAGCTTAATATTTTATCAGTTTTTGTGCCTTTTAAGAGGCTTTCTGCATTTGTCCATTTTATTCATAGAACATTACTAATTTCATAATGACTATCAGTGGTAATTTACATAAGAAAATGCATTTTATAGCAAATGATTTTGCTGGAATATATCTATGCCATTTTAAACTGAATATCTAGGGGCGCATTATCCAATAAAAATATATGAGCCACATATGTAAGGTAAAAATTTTATTTGCCACATTAAAAAATAAAAAGAAATATACATGAACCAAATAGGTACAAAATATAATAATTTCTATTTGTAATCTACATAAAAATATTAATGATACTTTTTTTTATTTGTGTGTATGTGCTAAGACTTCTAAACCAGTGTGTATTTTACACTAACAGTGCATCTCAATCCAGACCTGGCACACCTCAAATAAATGCTCAGGAGCCACATGTTGCCAGTGGTTTCCATATTGGACAGCACAGATCTAGAGTCTTCATAAAGTATAATTCAGCAAAGTAAAATACCCAAAGTTCAGTCCTCTATCTGTTTATTCTGAGAGAAACACGGTTTATAATAATTGGGTGAAAAGAAGGAAGGATAGTTTTTAATAGATTCAATATACTATCAAATTGATCATGTACTTAGTTATGGTCTTTTTAATACAACAATTTGATTGTTACTCCTATTTTTTAAGTCCACATTTTTTTCACTAAATTTTTACATGTGAAATACTTGCAAATATATATCCAATGGCATAATCATGTTTATTTATATGAATTTGACTTTAAATGATTAATGATTAATCTTGAGTAATTTGGTAATTTCATTGTATAAATAATTTATAACATAAGCATTCAGAAAGTACTGAGGATTTAAAATTTCCATTTTGGAACATAAGAATTTTAGAACATAAAGATTTCATTGTCTAGAATTTAATGGAAAATGTTACTTTTTAAATTTACATTTTTAAATTAAAAATTTAGGGTCTCCACTTAATGTTAATTAGTAACATACTGGTTTCAACATTTTAAATAAAAATTCTATCATAAAATAAATATTCAGTGCAATATAAAACACATATGCTTATTTATAATTGAACTCTGTATAAATGTTAAGGTGAAAAAAATACCTTTTATTTGTATTGCATTTGTACATTCTTTCTACTTTTTGAAAGAAAATTTATCTTCTTGGCATCTATTCAGTGGTGGCAAATAATTCATTAGTTACTTATTCAAATAAGAGTTTGAGAGGAGTGGCAAGTTATGGTCATTAAAGAAAAAAAAGTTATAATAGATAAATATCCATGAAAGCAAAAGTCACTTGTAAATAAGCTATGAGAGAAGTATATTTGAGAAAACATATAATTTGTTTAAATTCTATTTATCTTTATTTTTCTAGCCTTTGGCACCTCAAATTCATTTGAAAATGAAAGTGTATTAGTTTCATAAAGTGGTTAACTTTAGCAGAAGGGATAATATCTTTCAATTAATTTTTAGCCTTTTTGCTGTTAGTTTTCAATACTAACTTAAAAAAATACTTTAATGTTTCAAGAGAGCATTTCACCACAGTTGTGCTAGGATATAATAGTGACTCCTTCTGATGACTTGTCCGTTGCCTATGATTGTGTCTCCTATCTCACTGAGCATTTTTATTCAATTAATAACATTTTTGTTAAAAGTATTAACACAGTCCTTAAATTGACATTCTTTCCAGGCAAAAGAAGACTATGGGAAAGAATGAATTTTGGAGATGGAGTGTTTTCAGAGGTTGTTTCATAGAATAAAGAGAATTTCCAATTTTAATCATTTGTATCAACAAAACTGAGTAATAAGTTTATTTGCATTGTGTGTAGTATTTCCTTCAGTGCCAAGCACAGTATCTGACATTTTATAGATACTCTGTAAATGTCTACTAAATTGAATTTACCCATATATGCATTTTTAACTATTAATCATCTCTGTAACAAGAACATTTTATAGATATTTTCTTTGAATCACATTTTTTCAAGTTTGAAATGGCCAACGGTATGGGGAGTATTTACCTTTATGAAGTCCAAGGGATTATTTTCTTGAAGCACTGATTTCACTATTTTACATAAAATAACTACTTCTTCAAATAAGTTTAGGAAGTTTGGGTTCTATTCTTAGTAAAGCCTCAATGATCCCATATATTTGTAGACATATATAATTACAGCTAACATATCTTAAGCATATTCTAAATGTTACTTCATTTAATCCTCATACAACCTTGTAAAAGTTATGATGTTTGTTTTAAAGACTAATTCATTTATTCAACAAATATTTACTAACACTTCCCATGTTGCAGGCATTGTTTGGAGCAGTGAACAAAAGAGGGAAAATCCTTGCCCCATGGAGCTTACATGCACCATGGAGCTTACATTCAAGTGAATAGATAAATCCTGAATAGATAAAGAAACTAAAGCTCAGATCTAATTAGGAAATTTGCTCAAGGTCATAAACTTTTAAGTGATAGGTGTAGGGTAGCATAGGAGAATATGAAAAGTCAAAGGGCCATTTTAACTCATTAACATAAAATGAAGAATTAAACCCATTTTAAATCTCATTTGATTTTCTTTGTAATATAGTCACAGTAACTTTCTTAAAATACTTCTTTTTGCAAACAAAATGTAAAAGCAAAGCTATAAAATCATATTGTTAATTATTCCAATGTAAATTTAAAATACTGATGCTGTATTCTACTACAGACTTATTGTGATTCTAGCAATGGAATCATGAATGTGGAGACAGTGGCCACTGGAGGTGCTGAAGTCAGAGAGAGGGAAAAAGAGCTTTAATATGGGGGCATTTTCAGGACTTGGAATTGTCCTGAATGATACTGCAATGACAGATACAGGCCATTATATATCCTGCCATAACCTACAGAATTGAGTGGGAGAGAGTGTAAACTACAGTGCAAACTATAATCCATGCTTAGTGGCAATGCTCAAAAACATGTTCATCAATTGCAGTGAATGTACCACAGTAATGAAAGAAGTGGTTAATATGGGGAAAAGTGGAAGGTGTGGGGAGTGGGACATATGGGAATCCCGTATATTTTTTTATGTAGCATTTTATGTAATCTTAGTATCTTTTTAAAATAAATGAAAAATATATTTAAAAATATTGATGCTTAGATAAGAGCATAGCTTTACTCTTGAATTCCTTACTGAATATATTGCTTTGTTTGTTTGTTTTAATGAGATGACAGATACAATACCCATAGCAATACTTCATTGTCTCATATTTATATTAGAAATTCTGAATACTAGATAAACCATACTTTAGCTCTGGAAAAATCTGGCAATGTTCTTTTTGTGGTAATAGACCGTTGTTCCAACAACAACAAAAATTGGGCAATGCTTCTTTTTTTCTTGTATGCTGCATGGTTTCTTAACATTAAATATTACCTTATGCCTTTCAGATTTATAAGACTAGTACAGAAACTCTAATAACCATTCATTTTGCCTAACTTCCCTAAATCAGCTCCAAATTCCAGTGGACTTCCAAATCTTGATAGACTAGCCTTGTGTATGCTGAGACATCATTCCAAAGCAGAAATCAACAGTCTCTGTAGGACTGATTGACTTGGAATCTGAGGAGAAAAAAAATGTTTTAATTTTTAACAAGCTGAAGGCCTTCCTTAGAATGGTTCCAAGGAGGGCTTAGTACATATGACCAAGGACATCTTGTGAAATATTACTGTCATTATAATTATATAATTATAATCATTGAAGACAATTATAGTCTTTCTGTTCTAGGTGTTTGCTAAGTGGTACATAAAACAAACTTTAAAAGAAACTTAAATGTGAGCTAGGATAACAGGAATATTGTCCAGATGCAGAAATACAAGCAGAGCAAACATTATAAATTAAATCAGACATTTGCATGGTTTTACATGAAAGAATAATAACATTTTTCTTTACCGGTGAAGAAAGGGATAATCTTGGGAATTTTTTTTTTTTTTTTTTTTTTTTAAGATTTTATTTATTTATTCATTTATCCCCCCCTTGCTGCTTGTGCTCGCTGGGTCAGCTAACCACGCCACGCGGGCGGGCTTGCCTTCACCAGGAGGCCCCGGGAACCAAACCCAGGGCCTCATCTTGGGAATTTTAATGTACTAGATTTGACAATGGATATAGTCAAGGGGAAATTACCTGTATTCATCCAATGAGGAAAGGGAAGTAATATTTCAGCAATAATAAACTGTTATCAAAAATATTTTCTTTTCCACATGAGATGCCGAAATATCATTTTTAATATACAAATTTAAGTTTTAGCCTAGATACCATGTTATACTTCACAAAGTAATTTACATACTTTACATACTGAAGCTCTCCTGGGACTTTTACTTCATATAGGCTCTAATTTATTGTTTTGTTTTTCTGAATCTATGAACTGGGGCTATAAGCCATTATCCTTGACAATCTGTTCTTTAGTCATCAATTTTTTTTTTTAAATCCCACTAAAATTGAATCAAGAATATAAAAAGCTCTCTCTTGCTATTTAGATATTTTTAAATATTTATAATTATTGACCTGTCAGTTTGTCCTATTGATCAAAGTCTTTCTTAACATTTTCTTTCTCGTTTATGAACCCTGAGTTCTCATTTGCTCCCAAGCCAACAAGGGACCTGATAATAACACAGAATGCTCCCCTTCTTTGTTAACATTTCCAAATCCTAAAGAGACCCAATCTCTTTAGCCCTGCTACCTATTAAAAAGGATAGACGGTAATAATGGCTTTCTTTTCCAATGAGAAAGTCTTTACCAGTGCAGTAATACAGAGCTCCCTGAGAAGAATAATATAATCTATGTGACATAATGCCAGAAATTCCAGGAACTTCAGGAAACAGTGGGAGCTATTTCTGGTACCCTACAAATCATTTTACCTAACTGTAACAGGAACCCTGTCTCTAACAAAGGTAAAAGTGCAAAACAACATTTCTCTTTTCTCAGTTATCATCAGGCAAATTATGAGGAAAATATTTACAGCTTCCAAAAAAGCATCTTTGTTTTCAGATATAAAGGAATAATTTATAGGTAATATATATTTGACCTTGTGAAAAAAATTCTAGAAGGAATTTTTTTAATCCCATGGGACTTCAGAAATTCTGGTAGATCCCCTTATATGAATTTGAAAGATTGATTTATATTAGATATGGGAGTTGTATATATAATAATCAGATTTCATTCAACATAAGTAAATTTAAAGCATGTCTCCAAAATGGTACAATGTGTTTGCAAAATAGAGATAATTCTTTAAAATTTGGATTTGATTTGTAATCAAATTTCAAGGAAAGTCAGAGTACACAATATTTTTCAAAATCTAGGACTTATGTACTTTGTACTTTATAGTCTGAGGATTAATACCTTGATATTTAGTCATTTATAATTTTTATACATTTCAAAACATATCTAGTGATTTTACATAGATAAAAGTTACAGTCCAAAAATCTATTATATTTTCATATTATCATTTAGCATTCAATGTTATTTTTGGAGGCATAATGTGAATTTTTATTTTATGTGATAATTTCTATAGTATAGAATATCATCATGTTAAGTAATCTACAAACTTGATACAGATGAATGATTAAAAGCAAGACTAAGCAAAAGCTCTCAGTTTCTCTTTTCATTTTCACAAAATGTTAACTAATAGTGTTCCTTTGATAGTGGTATGAATGATGAAAAATGTCAATTAATGCTTGAAGTTATAGGCCAATGAGCATAATTTGTCAAGGACCATTTTACATTATTGGAAATATTAAGTAATCTTGTAAATTCAGAAAGAGCTGAAGTGAAAATAAGTTAGAGACAAGTCTAGTACGATCTAAAATGTTACATACAGAAATAGTTAGGTTTAGCTAAAAACTACAAATCTGAAACAATAGAAAAATATAAGGGGATTACTATCATATCATATTGCTGGATTAGAATTATGTAATTTATTCTGGAAACCCATAAAGGGAAATAAACCCTGTTACTGCTTAAAAATCATTTACTGAGGAAAATTGAGGATAATAACAGGAAAAGATTAATTAAAAAGAAAGTGAGAAAGAACCATAGAAACTTGGGAGGAATTAATTTTTAAAAAATACATATATATATAAACATAGGACTTGTAGTCATAAAAAGTATTGATGGTATCTCAATCTCTCTTTACCTCCTTATTTGGTAGGTTAGGAAAACGAGGCCCAATGAATAAAAGTAATATTTTTCGGTAATCAATTAGCAGTGTAGATTTGGATCTAGAAGTTTATTAAACAGATATACATCTGAGTTCCTTCTATCTCCTCTATACCCTCACAGGATAAACATTTAGTATTCTAAATCAAGGGTCAGCAAACTATGCACAGCCTATGGCTAATATGGGCCACTGTCTGTTTTTGTATGGCTCACAGGATGAAAATGGTTTTTACATTTTAAATGGTTGAGAAACAGTCAAATGAAGTATGATACTTCTTGATGTGAAAATTATGTGAAGTTCTAATTTTGGGATACATAAATAAAGTCTTATTAGAACACAGCAACTCTCATTTGTTTATATATTTCCCATGGTTGCTTTTATACTACATTAGCAGAGAAGAGTAGTTGCAACAGGAACTGCATGGCTAGCAAAACCTAAAATATTTACTGTCTGTCTTTTTAAAGAAAAGGTTTGCCAACTCCTAGTCTAAACAAATAAATTAGTGAATCAAATTCATCAGGATTAAATGAGTTATTATATGTAAAGTGCTGAGAATAATTCCTGACATGACAAGTATATTTTTTAAATTATTATCATTATTATTATATCTTCAAGATGAAATACTTTGAAGCATTTAATAAACCGATTTATTAATTTTTTAAAAGGCACTGATTCAAGAATATATCTTTTACATAAAGCAGGGATATTTGAATTTTTTTCCGCTAGCAACATCAGGGGTGACAGATTTCAATCCTAGTATGAGAAATAGTTGGCTATTTTAGAAAGTAGATAAATCGTTTAGAGTATATATCCTTCAGAGTTAAATATTGATGAATTGAGTTAAATAATGACAGCAAAATCTCTCTGAAAACAACTACTATATGATGGCATTTGTGGCCTAAAAGAGGGGAAAAAGAAAGATATCAGCATAATGTGATGTTTAGAGAAGCAGTTTTTCTCAGTATAACAAGGATCTGGTTTTAAAAAGAAAAATAAAGAAAAATTTAAAAACAATGTATTTTTTACATTGTTCCCCTCCTAAGATTAAAATTATTGAAAACAAGAAAATCTCATAATTTCCTAGACTAACTCTTACATTTGAGTTCTTAATCTCATCTATTTCTGCCTCATGAAGGAACTTTTTACATCATTTTTTTTTTTAATTTATTGAAGTATATCACTCATACATAAACATTAAGTTTTTAAGTAATAGTGTTGAACTTACAAAACAAACATACATAATATCACACAGGGCTCTCATATCTCACCCTACCACCAATGCCTTGCATTGTTGTGAAACATTTTTAACTAATGATTAAAGAGCATCCTCAAAATATTACTAACCAAAGTATCTTACATTTGGAGTATTTTTCCCCAACCCAGCCTATTATTATTATTATTACTATTACTATTTCATTTATTCATGGACATACATAAACAATAAGTATATAGTAAAAGTTGTGAACTTACAAAGCAAAAATGCATAACATCATACATTATCCTACCACCAACACCTTGCATTGTTGTGAGACATTTGTTACAAATTATTAAAGAATATTGTCAAAATCTTACTAACTACAGTCTTTATCTTACATTTGGTGTTTTTTCCACCCAATCCACCCTATTATTATTTTTTAAATATATTTTTATGACAGAAGTTGTAAACTTACAAAACAATCATTCACATGTGCAGAATTCCCATACAACACCCCTCTATCAACACACCACACCATAGTGGAACATTTGTTTCAGATTATGAGATAATATGAGACTATTACCAGGACATTTGGCACTTTTTCCATACTCCCCCGTTATCAACACAGTACATCTTTGGCTTAGAGCATGAATATTACATTACTACTGTTAACCATAGTCCATAGGTCATTCCAATTGTATTTTTCCTGTGCTTCTCCACATTCACACCACCCTGCAATAGTGATATGCATCTGCTCTAGCTCACAAAGGACACTCTTGCATCTGTACCATCAACCACAATCCTCTGGGTTTACTGCGTTATTCAGTTCCTAGATTGTTCCCTAGCTTTCTTTCAATTGGCATTTATATCCCGAGACTACCCTTTCAGCCACATTCCCATTTATAAACTAGCTGTTACTCACTATAATGGGATACCATCAAAACTATACATTTCCATACGTTTACAGTAAAGTTAATTAAATCTTCTACATACATTAAACATCAGTAGTCCATCTCAGTCCTCCTTTTATCTCCTTTAAGAATCCACCACCTACCACCAGGTCTTGAAGATATTTTCCTACATTTTCTTCTAGACGCTTTATGGTTCTTGCTTTTATATTTAGGTTGTTTGATCCATTTTGAGTTAATTTTTGTATAAGGTGTGAGATAGGGGTCCTTTTTCCTTCTTTTGGCAATGAATATCCAGTTCTCTCAGCACCGCAAGCTGGGTGGGTTTGACAGGCTTGTCAAAAATCACTTGACCGTAGATGTGTCTGTTTCTGAACAATCAATTTGGTTCCATTGGTCTATGTGTCTGTCTTTATGCCAGTACCATGCTGTTTTTACCACTGTAGCTAGGTAATATGATTTAAAATCTGGAAGTGAGAATCCTCCAACTTTGCTTTTCCTTTTTAAGATGTTTCTGGCTATTCAGGACCCCTTACCCTTCCAAATACATTTGATAATCATGTTTTCCATTTATTTAAAAAATGCTGGTGGAATTTTTATCAGGATTGTATTGAATCTGTATATCAATTTGGGTAGAATTGACATCTTAATGATATTTAGTCTTCCAATCCGTGAACATGGAATGTTCTTCCAATTACTTAGGTCTTTTTTAATTTCCTTTAACAATGAGTTGTAGTTTTCTGAATACAAGTCATAGGTTAAGTTTATTCCAAAATATTTGGGCTTTATCTGTCATATTTTATCTTCACCATTCTTTTGAAACTTTCAGTTACTTTTACTGATATAATCTTCATTTCTAGACTCTCTTCCAAGCCTCTCTCCTGTCTTTTCTTTAACTGTAGCACACCCTTTATTTCCCGCAAAGCTCGTCTCTTGGTTACAAACTCTTTCAGTTTCTGTTTATCTGTGAATATTCTAAACTCGCCCTCATTTTTAAAAGACAGTCTTGCCAGATATAAGATTCTTGGCTGGAAGTTTTTCTCTTGCAGTATCTTAAATATGTCATACCACTATTTTCTTGCCACCTTGGTTTCTGATGGGAAATTGGCACTTAATCTTATCGGGTAGCCCTTATATGTTATACATTGCTTTTCTCTTGCTGCTTTCAGAATTCTCTCCTTTTCTTTGGCATTTGACATTCTGATTAGTATGTGTCTCAGAGTTGGTCTATTCAGATTTATTTGGATGGGAATATGTTGTGCTTCTTGGACATGGATATCTATGTCCTTCATTAGGGTTGGGAAATTTTCCGCCATTATTTCTTAAAATATAACTTCTGCCCCTTTTCCCTTCTCCTTCTAGGACACCCATGACACATATGTTTGCATGTCTTTTGCTGTCATTTAGTTCCCTGAGAACTTATTCAATTTTTTCCATTCCTTTCCAAATCTTTTCTTTTGTGTATTTGCTTTCAGAGGCCATTTCTTCAAGCTCATCAATCCTTTCTTCTGCCTCCTCAAACCTGCTATTATATGATTCCAGTGTATTTTAATTTCAGTTATTGCACCTTTCATTCCCATAAGATCTGTTATTTTTCTATGTATGCTTTCAAATTCTTCTTTGTGCTCATCCAGTGTCTTCTTAATATCCTTAATCTCTTTAGCCATCTCATTGAATTTATTAAGGAGATTTGTTTTAACATCTATGATTAGTTGTCTCAACTCCTTTATGTCATCTGGAGGCTTATCTTGTTCCTTTAACTGGGCCATATCTTCTTGCTTCTTAGTGTGGATTGTAATTTTTTGTTGATGTCTTGTCATCTGACTTACTAAATGTATTTATTCTGGGTGCAGAATAAATTTAGGCTTTTCTTGCCCATTTCCTTAATTTAATTTAGGCTTTCTTGCCCATTTCTCCCTTGCTGGTTGTATAGTAGAAGCCAACGATGTAGTTGGTGCTGCAAGCCGTGGAGGCTCAAGCTGCCCTCATTGCCCCAGGGACTCATGAAGCTTCTCCCATCTTTCTCCTTTACGTAGGGACAGAGCCACAGCCGTGTGTAATAATCCAAGTTGTGCAGGCCTAGACTGTAGTTGCCCAGAGAGATGAAGCTTCACGTCCCTTTCTGCCCTCCCTGGGCATGGATGGAGCTGCAGATGTGGGCAGCAATCTATGCCATGCAGGTCCGAAATGACCTCAGTTGCCCCAGTTGACTTCCGACTATTCAGCCAATTGTGCCAGCCAATTGTACCTGCAGTTACCCGGAGAGGCTGGTTTAGGTCCCATCAGCTTCCTCCCTGCTAGAGGTGGGGCTGAAGCTAGGCTAGGGCTGCAGGCCAATCTGGGTGAAAGAAGCCAGTTCCTACTGTCATTGTGATTTTCAGTCAGCCCAGCTTCCCCTCATGCCAGCGGCAGAGTCAAAATGGCAGCTACTGGCCTCTTTCCTACTTTGGCATGTTCAAACTTTATCTGTTCTTCGGGTTATACTTTAGCCAGCCGAATTGACTAATCAGTAGCTGAAATCAGTGGCCAATCATCTCTTCCTCCCCTGTTTTGGGGAAATAGAGCTTCCAATTCCAGCCACAGAATAACTCCTGAGGTGGCCAGAGTAGGATGATACTGGCCTCCGCAGCGTGGCCTGTATTTTCTCTGTGAGGCTGGCTCAGGTCCCCCAGCTTCCTCCCTGCCAGAGGTGGACCTGAGGGTTACACTAGAGCTGCAATCTGATCTGGATGGAAAGAAGCCAGTCCCTACCAGCACTGTGATTTTCAGTCCACCCTGCTTCCCCTCATGCCAAGGGCGGAGTTAAAATGGCAGCTACCAGATTCTTTCTGTCTTGGACAGGTTCAAACATTAGCTTTTCTTAGGATTATACTTTAGCCCACCATAATTAGTAATTCAGTTACTAATTAGTAGCCGAAGTTGGTGCCCAACCGTCTCTTCCTTCCCCCGTTTTGGGGAAGTGGAGGTTCCAATTCCAGCTGCGGAATAGCTCCCGAGGTGGCTTGTGCTGCCAATGGAGGATGGGCACCTGTCTCCAGGGTGTGGAGAGCTCTACTTACGAATCTTCTCTGCAGATGGGCAGTCCCCTCTTTCCATTCTTTCAAGGATTTTGCAGGATGCTCTTCTGGTCTCCTGGAGCCCCCAAACAGGTGCTTTTAATAGCTCTGGGTGATTACTAACTGCCCTGTAGCAAGAGCTGACTCTAGGAGCTCCTTACTCTGCCGCCATCTTGCTGGTTGTCCTTTTTGCATCAATTTTTAACTCTCTTTATAATCTTTCCCTCTCCTCTGAGTCTTTAGATTTTTGCCTAAAAGTAATATTCCAGTAATCCTTATATTAGTAATTATATTCTCCATTTTGATACCCCATAAGCTTACCATTTCTTTCTTTCTCTTCAACATCAAACCTCTCCAAAAAGTTATGCATCATCATTTCCATTTCTTACCATTGAATTCCTTGGAAACTGACTTGTATCTTTACTTCAGTAGCTGCTTTCTTAAAAGTCAGTTGTGCTCTCTAAATCTCCACATCTATAGTCCTTCTTAAATAGTCATCCTAATTATCCTCTCTGCCCATTTGACCATCCCAGATTCCTTGAATCTTACTCTTCCCTTGTCTTTTTTGGAATTTAACTCTATTATATTTTTCTTTTTTCTGAGAACATGCCTGTTCTCTACCCCTGAATATTAATATTCCTCAAAGTCTCTTCTCAACCTTTTTCATTTTTCTATCTATACTTTCTTGGCTTGCCTACTTCAACCATTAACCTTCATCTGACCATGCCTGTTCAACAAATATTTTGTTGATTCCATCTTTTTAGCTCTGAATCTTCCCCTGACCTTGTGGCCCAAGAGTAGGGTTTCCTGCTAAACCTCTCCATCAGGAACTTCCATTGGTTCCAGTATTGGTCATTTCCTGAGCCAACACTCCTTGGCCAAATGCTCTGATTTATAAGGACCTTAGTTTCCTCCTCTATAAAAGTTGTAAGTATTGCATGAACTAATTCACATAAAGCACTTAGAAGAGTATCTGGCATATGAAATGCTTACTAATTTGAGCTCTTATATCTTATTCTCAGGTCCATTCAGATACTAAACTCTGTAGATGGTTCCTTCCAAATAGCTTGTACATTAATCTTTCCTTCCTATTAGTAATAGAAGTATACTAGCCTAGGCTCCTATTTCCTTCCCAGGATTATTGCTTTAAACTCCTAATTGATTTTTCTATAGCCAGTCTTTTCTATTCCAATCCATCCTTAAAAGAACAGTCTAGGTTGTGTGGCTATGAATTCTTAGTGGCATGACCAACAAAAGTTCATTTCTTGCTCATGCAACATGAATAGAGCACGTTGGCAAGGGACTTCAGTCACTATAGTCTGCCTGAGCCATGATGGAGGCTCAAGCTCAGCATATACTTTCATAGTCACAGTGGCAGGGGAAAGGGGAAACTAAGAACACCGACAATTGAATGTTGCCCCCCATAAATGAAATAACTAATTTCCACTGACATTTCATTAGCCAAATTAAGTCACAAGGCCACTCCTAACTTCGAGGAGGTGAGGAAATATCTTCCTATCATGCACCTACAAGAAGAACAGAATATTGTGAACAACCATAATAGCTGCATATAATCTCTTATGTGTAATTTCATGTTATCCTCCAACTCTATTGGCTTTAGTGACTCCTTTTATTCACAGGCCCCCAAATAATAATATGGGCCAAATATTTTCTGGACTTGTCTCTACTACTCTTATCCTGTAAGACTTTGCAATTTAGCCAAATTGCACTACTTTTTTTTTTTCTTTTTCTTTTTACCGGGAGGTCCTGGGGATCGAACCCAGGTCCCTCCATATGGGAGACGGACGCCCAACCATTTGAGCCACATCTGCCCCCACTACTTATCTTAAAACCATGACTTGTGCTTTTTAGCTCTGCAATTTTATTCATAATATTCTCTTTAATGTTTTTCTTTCTCTCTGCTTGTGATAATTTTTAATCATTATGTCAAGGCCCAGATTCATAAAGCTTTTCTGATTTCTACTTTCGAGTCTTTCTCCTTCCATTTAAGTTTCATAGCATTGTGTTTATGTCCCTTTTCTTTGATACCTATAACATTATTTTGCTAATTTATATAAGCATTTTCTTCTTTTAATTCCGTCCTTAAACACTATACTCTTTAAATATAATGACTATGTCTTAGTCATTGTTTATGTTCACTTCAGTGCAAAAGCTCCCAGTATCCATTTGGAGCTTTTGTTCAAGGGTATTCCTTTGAGTAGATTGTTAGAAATAGGCACTCACTTTGAACATACCAACTAGAGGAAAGTCTCCTTTTGTGTGAAGAAAAAAATGTATCCTTCCTTCTGGTGAGTTTCAGGTCCTTTACACAGTATCATGGAGCACCAGCATCATTTCCACTCCCACATACTCTCTTTGGACCTAACAACAAGAAGGTGCTCAATAAATGTTTTCTAAAGGAATCAATTAATTAGTGGTAAGAGTGTTTACTATATCTTAAATTAGCTGCATCTAAAAAGGTTGCAGACCTAAAAAATCAAGAAAGTAAAAAATATACGAAACACGCCACTGAGGTCATGTCACTGACTTCAATTATATAGAAGTAAAATCAGAGAAGGGATGCCACTTTCATAAGATATATGTTATAGTGAAAATTTTTAAAAATTATTTTCTTCTATAAAATTTTACCTTCAATCATCAGTGAAAGCAAATGACCCCTATGGTTGAAATATATAAATTTTAAATGCAGTTTTGTATTTAGTTGGAGAAATCCAACTAATATAATAGAAGACATTGTAAAATTATCATATACAAATTGCCAAAAAATGATTAGAAGTCATGAGTATTGTGTAATAAACAGAGAAACAAAATCTATACATATACTTATGATATTTAAAGTATCGTAATACATTTCTTAACTTATTAAAAATTTATTAACTTAAACTTGAAAGGAAATTTTCAAGGGAGGGGAGGTATTATTCAATGATTTGGTGGAGAACTTATAAACTCAAGAAATAATAAAGCTTCTTTTAAAATAAAAAAAAATTAAAAAAAGAAACTAAAGGATTATATAAAGATTTTAAGAATAGCTTAAATAAATTTATGAATGTTTAATAAAGAAATTAGTAAAGGGACCCTTAATTCCTTTAATTATCTAGTCTTCATAAATTTGTCACTTTTTAAGGAATATAACCATATTCTCCCCAAAATGTCCTTTCTCTCCAAAATGCCTTTTGATGTTAACTTTAGAGATAAAACACTTGACTGCATCCCAGCGCTGCTGGTACAACTACCCTTTCAACATATGTTCTCACAGACAGCATTGATGTAAAATATCAGAATACGTGGCTAAATAAAGGTAGGACATGAAGGACAAAGTACATTTATCCCCAAACATCCAGGCCTTATCTTCTCTCTGACCTCATTTTATACGAGTCTCTTCACCTTTACTTCATTCCATTTACATTGGTTTTATAAATTTCCCCTAACAACCAAGCCTGTTCCTGCCCCAGGTTATATGCATTTGCTCTCCTCTCAGATTAGCACACTCTTCCTCCACGGGCCTGGCTTCATCACTTAGGTCTCAGTTCACTTGACTCCTCTTCAGAGACACCTTCCTAGAACCCTATTAAACCCTATTTAATGTTGTCTCTCCCCTGAGTTTTCCAGTTCCTCTTTCTAATATTATCCCGTCTTATTTTCTGCAGATCACATTTCACTAACTGAAATTATCTTTATTTCTTTGTTTATTGTCTTTGCCCACAACTAAAATGCAAGTTCCCTGAAAACAGAGGTATTCTCTGTCCTGTTCTCTGTTGTACCTCTAATTCTAAGAGCAGCTGCCACATAGTAGAACTAAATAAATATGATTTAAATGAATGACCAAATCCTGAGGGTAGTGACATGTTGAAAGGAAGCAAACAATCAGAGAAATACATCATTTTTGTCTTTAGAAATAAATCTTTAATATAGTGGAATTTTAGTGTTTACCAAGCTATTGGGAAAGGAGTTTGGGAAATTATAGAGCACCCCTACCCCCCTCCCCCGCCCAGCCCTCTTTAAATCATGTTAAATAAGCAGTGTGGCCATCAAAGCACAGCTACCTGCCATGAGACCCAAGATTTAAGAACATTTAAAGCTTCATTACTAATGACTGTACTCAAGGTAGACATTTTTTACCTAAACATACTTTGTTAATTAGCTAAATATTCCTCCCATTCTCGACGTTAAATTTGTGGCACATATACACATACACCCTCCTGTGCTATACTAATATCTTATAGTATACTAATATAATGCACTTATATACAGTACCTATCATAATGTTGAAAAATACTAAACTTTAAATTTGTCATTTCCAGAGATCAAAGAATTCATATGAGAAACCCAGTTTTCACGTACTCTTCAGAGAAATGTTTTATCTGACTTTTAACTTAATTAGCTTCTTGACATTTGAGTTGGTATTTGGAATTTCAATTATAAACCAAGACCAAGCTCTTATTCAGCCATATATTTATATTTTACATGCTGATAGTTGCCTGTAAATTGATCAAAAGCTAGTCTTATTTTCCCCATTTTTGCAATAACAGGTGTTTGGTAAACATTTCTTCAATAAATAATTACTATTTTAGCAGCCTATAATTTTTGATGATCATGTGAGTTAAAGTGAACTAAAGCTTATTAAATAGTAATTTGGGATAAAAATAATTTCAAGTTCCATAGTTTAGGAAAGGAATAGTATTTAATTTGAAAAATTTTTACAGTGAGAGGAACTTTTGATAGAAGCATGTTTTTTAGTCACTTCAAGGAGTATACCAGAATCAAGGAATGGCACTTTAAGATCCAGACATCTGCCTGATGATTGGCACTTGGTGCAATCAAGTATGAATTGTAATATTGATAGGTGTTCCACTATCTCTTGGCATGTTTTTTAGCCTCCAGGAACACAATAGTGGGAAGGAAAAGGAAAAACATCTTTCAAGGTACCAGGGTGTTTAAGAGCTTGGCCAATTCCACTGTTTTCTTTCTTTCTGCTATTTGTATTACTATTGTCTTATAACAGTATGGCTATATTAAAACCATCTGAGACATTTTAATCTCAAAAGTTTTTTAATGTCATTACAAATATAACTTCTAAAACCTAGTTTTATCTGTTGTCAACATTCTCTAATAATAATTATTTCTATTCATTGAACTCTTATCTTAGATACATTATCTCTTTTCTTTAAAACAACCCTGTAAGAAAAATAAAATATTTTCATTTCATAAATGAGGAACCTGAGATTCAGAGTAAATAACCCTTCTAAAGTAAATCAGTTAAATGGCAGCAAAATGGGATTCAGACCACATCGTTTTGCATCCAAAGCTCCCTCTATTTTATTCTAGTTGTTATTTATTAAAGAATAAAAACAGCAAACAAGTTTGAAAATTATCAGTTTGGAGTAGTATAGAAGCATATACACTCCTTCATTTTTTTTTTTTTTTTTTTTTTTGCCTCACTTCTTAAAATTGATGCAAGGGATAAAACTTATATATATAAATTAATGAAATTAGCAAGTGATCTTATCTTTTCAGCAGTTTTACTCTAAGATAGGAAAAAAAATTTTTTTTCAGGGAGACCAAGAAATTGAATTAGAACTGGATGGGAGTGGATATAGCTCAGTGGTTGAATGCCTGCTTCCCATGTACAAGGTCCCGGGTTTGATCTCTGGTACCTCCTAAAAACAAATAAACAAAACAAATGGAAAAAAAAAACACCAACTCTCATTGGACTGGATATAGCTCAGTGGTAGGGCCTTCTTACCATGTATAAGGTTCTGGGTTCAATCCCCAGTACCTCCTAAAAAGAAAAAGAAAGAAAGAAATGGAGCTCATCTCAGTAGGGCAGTTTTCTAAGTCTCATCCTTTAAAAGATATGTAAAGATATTTTAATGTTTCTTGAATTTTATTCTGTTCTTTATTACTGTAGTTATGTTGTATATATATAATCAAATTAAAGCAGAAACTATAACTTTCTAATATCTAGTAAAAAAAAATGATAATATGTAAATAAACCCTTCCTTCCCTAAAGCAGTCTGCTTTACATTCTCCCAGGGTTATTGAGGCCAGCTGGATAGCCTGCATCCCTTACTCTACCTCCTACCATAACCTAGTAATCATTGAAAAACCCAAGATCTTTTCTATAATTACTCCCATTTGTGGTCTTAGTCCTACTAAGCATGTCAGTCAGCTCACATGCGTCATTGACTCATCCAATGCTTCTGACCATAGTGTCTAGAAACTGATAATGATTTTTTTTTTTTTTTAGGAGGTACTGGGTATTGAACCTAGGACCTCATACATGGGAAGCAGGTGCTCAACCATTTGCTCTACATCGGCTCCCCGATTTTTCTTTCTTTAAAATGAATGCAAGAGCGAAATCTTCCTTTTCTTTATTTTTGGAACATAGATTTATATAAAAATATTAAATTGAGTAAAGTGAAATAAATTGTTTTTAATTCAAAGCTTATAAAGATTTCAATCATATTAGCAAATTTAACCACTATTATATATTTCTTGTTTGGTTTTCCATAGAATGCGAAAATGTATTTTCAAGGGTCACTCGACAATGAATGAAATTTCTTTGCCATTTTTGTAAAACTTTCCCACTTGTCTAATTTCTTCTTGAAGGCAATAGTAAAGCAATTTAGATAGGAATGCTTTTGGAACTTTTCCTTATGTTGTAAGCTGTCTTAAAGCATATTTACACTTGCAGGACAGCTATTGTCTTAAATGAGCCCACTGAATTTTTGTGCATATTTTCTTTCCTGTGGCCATGTTAACTCGTGCCTTCTTTGACAGCAGTAATGAAATCATAAGTCTGGTTTTACCTAGTTGCCTTAAGGCTGGCCCTGAATTGTAAAACATATTCAAGATCATGGCTAGTTAAAAGAATTTAAACCCTAAAAATATGCCACATAAGTGATATAATTTAATTAGACTCTAGATCTTTCATCTAAAACTCTTTTTCTGTCTTTTCCTTTTTACTGTGTCCTCACTTTTTATCCATTCATCGGCTGACAGTGTCTTTACATCCAAAATGCAAAGTAGACAAATGGGCATCTCAGGGAAGAACATGACTAAAAGCACGAGCATCAGTGGAGACATGTGCTCACTTGAGAAGACTGATGGCAGCCAGTCTGACACTGCAGTGGGCGCCTTGGGCACCAGCGGCAAAAAGCGGCGCTCTAGCATCGGGGCCAAAATGGTAGCTATTGTTGGTCTCTCACGGAAAAGTCGCAGCACTTCTCAGCTCAGCCAAACGGGTAGGAGTTTTTATGTTACTTTTGACTTCATGTTTGAGTTGTGATTAAAATATATATTCTTTTCTCTTACTCATTTTATTGCAGTAATTTGTGGATGATGACATGTTCCAGAAGGAAAGAGGCATTTTAAACTAGTTAACCTTTCTGAAAGCATAACAGTGACATTATTTTTCAGTGATCAACAAACCTGCTTCGAAAAGTGACCCTTGGCCAGTGTTCCTGTTTGAAATGTGTATAAATGTCTTTCCTCCAAGGGAGAAGTTAAGCTGTGGTACCTCTGATTGCCAGTTGCTGATCCCTTGTAAAAGTACTTTGATCTGTGAGATATTTGCTTTCCTTTAGATAACATGCTTTGTAAATTTCAGTTATTTTCCACAAGTTGGAACCAGCCAAATTAATTTTTATTCTCAGCAAGTTGCCATGATGGAGATGATACCTAATATTTTGTGTAAATAATATAGCTCTTTTATTGCTGACAACCTAACTTCCTTTTTAGTTTGTAGGCAACATTTACCAGTAGTATCAATTTTCTCACTTCAGTTTTTATTTCTCTGTTAAAACATCAACAGCAATATTCTCCAGCAGCAGGGATGGAGGAATTTTCTGCTGACAGTGAAGATATTCAAAGCTTTACTACTTTAAAATTCTGTTTCTAAATCACATCTGCAAAAATAAATTACATTACTACACTCCTACTCAGAAAAGCCACTGTTCGCAATTAGGAAATTTGTCAAAACAATGTCTTTTTTCAAGAGAATGTTGATAATTAAACCTTAAATCCCTACTATCTTGGAAATAATAGTGTATCTTTTACTTAACAAACAAGTAAAAGCATATAATATAGTGTTTCTTTTACAGCAAATAAATTATAGGCAACTTGATTAAATTTAATTTATGCTTGAATACCAGGATTCTTGTATACAGAAGTTAGGACACAAATCTACAATAGAACAGAATTTAAAAGTACATTAGTTCCTGGACTTAGCTAATCAATTTTACAAGCTATAACAGTGATTCTAGAATTTGAGCCTTATATAACAATATTATATAGAAATAGTTATTCGATGATATTCTTTATATCTGGATCATAACTCACTCTATTTAATGTGATTATTGTTTTAGTAAATTTTCATTTGGTGTTTTAAAATGTGATTTTGCTTTTATTTCTCTAGCAGTTTTTTTCTCTTTAAAACTTAAAATACAGTAGGAACCTAAAAACTGACATTAATAACATCACAAGTTAAAGAATTTGAAGTTTCTTATAATCTTAAGAGACAGATACACAGATCACTACAAAGTGATCTTGTAGTAAATCTTGTCAAAATTGTATGGAAGGATGCTGATCCTCAAAGGAAGGCCACTTGACCCAACCTGGAATTCTAGGAATGAATTCCTGGAAAGAAGATATCTGATCTGAGATCTGAATGAACAGTGACTACTAACCATGTGAAAGACAATTAAAAAGGTGTTCCAGATAGAAATCGTCGTGAACATAGGCATGGAGATATAATATATACAGGAATGATAAGCAGTTAGGTATAATTTTAACATAAAATATTGGATGGAATATGGTCCTGTAAATCATATTAATTGATAGATAATAGAATGTTTTAAAAGTCTTTCAGTAAGGATTAGTATAGTCAGATTTGTATAATATACAATTTGCAATCCATTCTAACTGCCATTAATTTAAGCAGCAAATTTTTTTAGCATCTATTGTATGCCCGGGACTATCCTAGAAAGAACATGAATACAACAGAGGCCCTTCCCCTCTTGGAGCTTATATTCTAGTGGGGCTGCAATAAGGAAATAAACTTAAATCAGCAGCTGGTAAAGAGCATTTTAAAACTAATTAGCAGAGTACAGTTCAGGCAAGAGGGAAGATCCTAAACTAAGTCCGTTGTAATAATGATACAGAAGGGGCAACAGATTCAGGAAATTTTTAAAGAACAAAATTAGTAGGACTTGGTGACTGGCTGGACATGGGGAGATGAAGGAGCGTGCATTCTAGGATGACTCCCGTATTTCTGGCTTGCATCACTAGGTGAATGGATATTACAAGGATAAGAGAAAGAGTAGGTTGAAAGAAAAGCAAAGGGGATGACTCTTTCAATTTCGGACATTTTGAATTTGAGTTGGCTGTGGGACATCCAAGTAGAAATATCCAGAACATATTTATAAAAATACTTGTGAAACTAGTGTCAGAACCAGGGACATAAATCTATGAGTTAAAAAGTGAAGGTGATACTTAAAACAATTAACATGACTGCATTTACCCAAGAAAAACAGTACAAAGAGAAGAGCAGTAGGCCAAGATTGTGGAAGATTAACATTTTAGAATTGGACAGAGGAAGAGGATCCCATGAAGGAGACCAAGAAGGAATGATAATGCAGAAAAGACAAAACCACGAGAGAGTAATCTTCTAAAGTTTAGAAGATTAAAAGAAGAAGATTGTCAATATTTCTCAATAATTAATTTTATATCAACAGTTTTAGCAAAATATCCTAAATATATATCTATATATGCTAAATATATACTATAATTAATTATAAAATTATAAATTTTGATCATACACTGAGATTCTGTAACAACACTGATTTGGTTTTCATGTATGAGTAGTTGCAGAATTTAATCTTGAAAAGCATGGTGATGACAGATTTAAGAAATGTAGTCTTGTTCCTTGTTATATCATATGGTCCCTCCCTATATATAGCATAACAGAAGGTGAAGTGTCCGTCTTTGTTATTGTCATCATTAATATTCAGTGGTTAAAATTTTATTCATTCCTACTTACCCAACTAATATCTTTGACTTATTGACAATAGAATTCAGTGTCTCTATCATTTTACAGCTTGAATTTAATGGTAGACTAGACAACAGCAATTGTTTTATAATTACTGGACTCCAGATATGTGTGCACATTTCATGTAAGAAAAAAATGCAACTGCAAACTTCAACAGTATTAAAACTGAAATCTCCAAACATAATATCTAAAGCATTTGATCATATAATAATAATATCTAGAGCAGTGGACTATTTTTATGATGTCAGATCTTAAAATAGCTAATTTCTTTAGATAGTAAATATGTAAGGTGCATTAATAACTTGCCGAAAACCTAGAAAAACCATGTACATTTTCAACTACTATGTTTACATTTCCAAAAACTTATTTAGTATTATTTTCATTTTTCTGGTCTCTATATGGGAGAGCTATGTGTAATTAAGTTACAGAGTTACCATTAAATGAATGACATACCATAATGTTTTCAACTTAGTAAGATGTTATTTATCATTGTAAAAATAAGTATCACTGCACCACTATGGATTTTAAAAACAGAAAGACAACTTACCTGCTTTCTGAAGAGTAGAAAACTCAGCAAAATGAGATCCTCCTAAAGAATAATGAAATGTTTCTACATTATAGCATAGTGATCATATATAAACAATAATTGGTAAAGGGAAAACAAGTTATAAAGGTATGTGATGAATATAGATGACAACTAAGTCATACCTTTCTTCCTCTGCACCTCTATTTGTCTATTCCTTTGCCTGTTAATTGGAAACACAGCTTTAAAGTCACCATTTTAAAAGAATAAAATTTGACTTTCTAGGCATTATAACCTAGTAGAAAGCATTTAGAGGGAGTAAGGAGACTTGGATTCTCACCCTGGATTATATAAGCTATTAAATATGGGCTCATTAAAAACCTACCCAATATAACTGAGTCATAGTATTTTCATCTGACAGACAGGATTAACACTATTGTCGTAACAGGGTTCTTATAAATATAACACTTGAAAATATATAAGAAAGTGCTTTGAAAACTTAAAATCACTTTGCATATGTAAGCTATCAATAGCCAATTCTGCTACATGGGGGAATCACTAATTCCGTTTTAGATATGTTGGTCTTGAGATGCCTGTTAGATATCTAAGTGCAGTTGTTATATAGTTTGTTGATATATGACTCTCAAGCTCAGGATTTTAATGCTAAGGACATAATTTGATAGTCACAAACAGAATGGTATCCAAAGCCATGGAAATGGATGAGCTCACTTAAGGTTTGTTGGATTAAGAAGGAAACTAAAGACTGAACCCTGAGACACTCCAACATTTAGAGATCAGGAAGAGGAAGAGAATTCATCAACAGAGACTAAATAGAACAGTCATTAAAGAAAAAAAAGTATTCTAGAAATGAAAATGAAGAAGGTATTTTAAGAAGGAGGACATGAACAAATGTGTTCAATGCTTTTGAGAGTTCATGTAAGGTGTAAGGACTGAAAAGTGTATATTGTATTTGCTAGATGGAGGAATTTGGTACATTTTGACAAACCTTGCAGTGATGGACAAAGCCTGATTGGAGCAGGTTAATGGAAAATGGGATGTGAAGTAAAGTTGGTGAGAATAGCTATAAGAACAAGACTAATAAGAATCTTATTTTTATAGCTCCAGGAATCAGTCCTTCTACGAGAACAATTATTAAACAGGCAAGAGCTATCTTAATTAACTGTTTCGAAGCTCTGAAGTCCAGTAGAAAACTATTCAGCATCCAGGGAAGTGTAGCAGGAAAATGCTGGTAAATTATTGTAAATACCAGTAAATTGCTCTCTCTGCATGGTGGCCAACAGCACCCATCTCCCACTCTCGCAGCAGATGAAGTGGGATACCATGGTATATTTTTATGTCCCATAAGGGGACATAAAAACCCACTTCTTCAAGATCCTGGGTGGGCACGGGCCAATCTCTGATCATGGCTTTTGATTAGTGACTCGGATCACTGGGAGCCCAGGACTAGGGACAGCCATTGATCTAACTCTCCTGAACAAAGGAGGTGGAAGAGACTTAGAGGTGGTATGCTTCCTAGATGCTGCAGAGGACAGTTGAAGGCCTGCATTTGCTGGACAGTTCAAGAAAGCAGTTTTAGAGAACCGTGGAAGAAATACCTGATCCCTTTCCTGGCCCCTCCCTCTTCCTCTCCAGGGCAGTTTGGAGGCATCTGGAGCTCCCTTTATGGGTACCTTGCCTTGTTCTGGCTGAGAGAGATGGACTTGGGAAAACCCTTCTCAAGCATGCCTCCCCTCCCAGAATTTGCCCTCTAGGCAAGAACAGCTTGACACAAAAGCAGTGTAAGAAACCATTGAGGTAGACATTCTCAGGCAAAGGCTTACCTGCTTTGCATCTGGCAGTGGAACACCTGGGAAGGGAAGGGCTATCTCCTGGGAAGTAGTGGGGGCATTAAAACTCTTATAAACAGGGTAACTCTGAAGCCACTAGCAAGCACAAGTCCAGGACAAGACACAGGCCTAGAAAAGACAGGGCGGACCCTGCACTTTGCATTCACAATGGACAGACCTTCCTGATAGTAGGGCTAACTCCAAAAAAAAAAAAAAAACTTCTCTTATATTACCGGCTGGTTACAAACTCAAGAAACAGACATCTCAGGGAATAAATCCATAGTTAACATTTTAAAATATTAAAATGTACAGTGTACAACAAAAGATTAGATGACAAACAAACAAACAGAAAAACAGGAAATAATGGCCCATCCAAAGGAAGAGGTTAAAAATCCGGAAAACACCAATGAAGAAGACCAGACTGTAGACATACTGGAAAAAGACTTTAAATATATGATTTTCAATATGCTCAAGGAGATTAAGGAAAACACAAGGAAAGAACTAAGAATATTAAGAAAACAATGAATGAACAATATGAGACTCTCATATTAAATATGAATATCTCAATAAAGTGATAGAAATTTTCAAAAGGAACCAAACAGACCTACTGGAGTGGAAGATCACAATAACTAAAATGAAAAATTCCAAGGAGGGTTTCAAAAACAGGTGGAGCTGGCAGAAGAAAGAATCAGAGAATTCTAAGATAAGACAATTGAAATAAGTCAGATTGAGAAGCAGAAAAGAAAAAAGAATTATAAAAAGTGAAAATAGCCCGAGACCCCTGAGACACCAGCAAGCATCCCAATATATACATTATGGGAGTCCCAGAAGGAGAAAAAAGAAAAGAGCAGAAGGAATATACAAAGAAATAATGACAGAAAACTTCCCAAACTTAGCAAAGGACATGATTATCCAAGAATCCCAGAGAACACCAAACAAGATGAACTTGAAGAAAAATATACCCCATCATATAATGATCAAACCATCAAATGCAAAGAATGAGAAGAGTTCCAAAAGCTGCAAGTGAGAAGCACCATCTTATATACAAGGGAGTCCCAATTAGATGGTCAATTTTTCATCAGAAACCATGGAGGCAAGAAGGCAGTGGATTGAAATACTTAAAGAGCTGATATTGCCCAGCAAGAATCTTATATCCAGTGAGATTTTCTTTCAAGTGTGAGGGTAAGATTAAATCATTCCCAGATAAACAAAAGCTGCAGGAATTCACCAGCACTAGACTTGCCCTAGAAGCAATGCTAAAGGGAGTTCTTCAGACTGAAAGAAAAGGACACTAGACTAGAGGTTCAAAGCAACTTAAAGAAATAAAGACCTCCAGTAAAGGTAGCCATTTGAGTAATTATGAATGCCAGTATGATTACTTTGTATTTTTTGGTATGTAACTCTTCTTCTTACTTCCTGCAGATGCTAAAATTCAAATGCATAAAGTAATGATAAATCTGTGGTTTGTAACAGACAATGTGCAAAGATATAATTTGTAACAAGTACAAAAAAAGGGTGAGGGACAGAGGTATAGAAAGTGTTTATGTGTGCCATTGAAGTCAAGTTGATATCAAATCAAGTATGAGTATTATATATTTAGAATGTTCAATTTTAACCTTATGGTAACTACAAGGAAAATATATGAAAAGCATATCCAGATAGAAATGAGAAGGAACTCAATATGGTACCAAATAAAAAATCAAATTAATATGAAAGTAGACATTAATGGAAGAATTGAGGGACAAAAAAACATAAGAATCACAAAGATTAAAACAACAAAATGGCAAAAGAAAATCCTGCACTATCAGTAGTGACTTTAAATGTAATTGGAGGGAAGCAAGTGTGGCTCAAGTGATTGAGCTTCTGCCTACCACATGGGAGGTCCCATGTTCAGCTCCTGGTGCCTCTAAAGAAGACGAGCAAAACAGCAAGCTGATGTGACGGGCTGGTGCAGTGAGCTGATGCAACAAGATGATTCAACAAAAGACACAGGGAGGGAAACATAATGAGAGACACAACAAAGCAGGGAGCAGAGGTGGCTCAAGCAATTAGGCGCCTCCCTTCCACATGGGAGGTCCTAGGTTTGGTTCCCAGTGCCTCCTAAAAAGACAATGAGCACACAACAAACAGACACAGCAAATGCAAACAACAAGGGGGTGGGGAGAAATAAATAAATCTTAAAAAAAAATGTAAATGGATTAAACTCTATAAGCAAGGCAGAAATTGGCAGAATGGATAAAAAAACATGACCCAACTATATGCTCTCTGAAAGAGTCCTTAAATTAAAGGCATAGGTAGGTGGAAATTGAAAGGATGGAAAAAATATACCATGCAAATAGTAACCAAAAGAGAGCTGGAGTAGCTGTACTAATACCAGATAAAATACACTTTAAGTTAAAAACAGTTTTCCAAGGGACAAAGAAGGTCAATATATACCAAAAAAAAAAAGGGTCAATTCCACAATAAAATGTAGCAATAATAAATATATAAGCACCTAACAGCAGAGCCCCAAAATATCTGAAGCAAATACTGATGGTATCAAGGGAGAAATTGATGGTTCTACATTACTAGTAGGAGACTTTAATACACCACTTTTAATAATGGATAGAACAGGGAAACAGATGTGGCTCAAGCAGTTGGGCTCCTGTGTACCATATAGGAGGTCCAGGGTTCAATTCCTGGGGCCTCCTTTGAAAGGCAAACTGGCTTACGCAGCAAGCTGGCCTGAACAAAAAGCTGGCCTGCATAGGAGAGCTGGCCCATGCAGAGAGCTGGCATAACAAGATGATGCAACAAAAAAGAGACAGAGGAGAGACAATAAGAGACACAGCAGACCAGGGAGCTGAGGTGGCACAAGAGATTGAGCACCTCTTTCCCACTTCAGAAGGTCCCAGGATTGGTTCGCGGTGCTGACTAAAAGAGAAGACAAGCAGACAAAGAAGAACACACAGAGAGCAGACAGTGAGCGCAAAAACAATGGAGGGGGGTAGAAATAGATAAATAAATCTTAAAAAAGTAAAAAATAAAAATAAATAATGGATAGAACAGCTAGACAGAAGATCAATTAGGAAATAGAAGACTTGAATAATACTCTAAACCAACTCGACCTAACAGACATGTATAGAAGACTGAACTCCACAATAACAGAAAACACATTCTTCTCAAGTGCACATGGATCATACTTGAGGATAAACCCTATCTTAGGTCACAAAACAAGTCTCAATACATTTAAAAATATTGAAAACACTTTAAAATTAATTTTTTTAAAAAATTGAAAACAGAATGTATATTCTCCAACCATAATGGAATGAAGCTAGAAACCAGTAAGAGAAGGAGAAATAGAAATTTCACAAGTATATGGAAATTAAACAACATACTCTTAAACAACCAATGGATGAAAGAGCAAATCACAAAGGAAATTAGGAATTATCTTGAGGGGAATGAAAATGTAAACACAACATACCAAAACTTATGGGATGCAGCAAAAGCAGTGCTGAGAGGGAAATTGATAGCTCTAAATGCTAACATTAGAAAAGAAGAAACATTTCAAATCAGAGACCTAAAGTCAAAACTGGAAGAACTAAAAAAGAAGAGCAAACTAAACCCAAAGCAAGCACAAAGAAGGAAATAAAAATTAAAGCAAAGATAAATAAAATAGAGAATACAAAAAGTATAATCAAGAAAACCAACGTTGGTTCCTTGAAAATCAATAAATTTGACAAACCCTTAGCAAGATTGACAAAGAAAAAAATAGAGAAGACACAAATATTTAAAATCAGAAATGAAAAGGGAGGCATTACTACTGATACCAGTGAAATAAAAATGACTATAAAAGGATACTATGAACCAACTGCATGCAACAAATTAGATAACCTAAGAACATAGGGACATATTCCTAGAAACACACAAACTACATACACTGATTCAAGAAGAAATGGAAGATCTCAACAAATCAATGACTACTAAAGGGATTTCATCAGTAATCAAAAACCTCCCAACAAAGAAAAACTCAGGACCAGATGGCTACACAGGTGAATTTTACCAGACATTCCAAGAATTGACACCAATCCTGTTCAAACTCTTCCAAACCATTGAAGAGGAGGGGACACTCCCTAAATCATTTAGTGAGGCCAAAGTCACCCTCATACTAAAGCCAGATAAAGATACCAAAAGAGAAAAAAAAAAAAAAAAAAAAAAAACAGCAATATTTCTTAGGTATATACAGAAATCCTCAACAAAATATTAGCAAACTGAATCCAATAGCATATTAATAGAATTATACCTCAAGACCATGTGTGATTTATCCCAGGTATGCAAAGGTGGTTCAATATAAGAAAATTAATTAATGTAATACTCCACATGAGTAGACAAAAAATATATATATATATATTATCCATCTCAATTGATTCAGAAAAGGCATTTGACAAAATTCAGCCCCACTTCTTGATAAAAACACTTAGACAGGATTGTGGATAGATGGCAATGGACTAAACAGGCAGAGCTGAATGTTATCACAAAAACAACAGAGAAAGAGCAAAAGCTGTCTGAGGAGGCTCCTTTGGGGGTCAGCAGACCAGGACAGTGCTACACAACTCCCAGGAGTGTGAGGAACAGAGAGATGAAGAAGCTGAAATGACAAATGTGAGTGACCAAGACCCTTTGGTGGCCGGGAAGGGCTTTCTTCCCCCACCCCCAAGATATTAAGCTGGGGTAAAACACCTGGCTCACTGCAGCCGATTGAGAGAGGAACAGTCATCTTCCTCCCTGTCAATGGTTTCAAGAGAAAAGGGAGAGGAGGTCGGGGTGCTTTTCTTCAATGATTTCGGCCCACAGAACCCGCCTTGAATCTGCAATTTGGAGTTTCAACAAAGGAACACAGGAAAACCGAGACTGCAACACCTTCATGGAAAAGCATGCTGACGAGTGCCATCTGCTGGCTAGTCATGAAATTGCATGGGCAAAAACTGTTCAAGTGGGAAGTGGCTGTGGCTCAATTGGTTGGGCTCCCGTTTACCACATGGGGGGCCCCGAGTTTGATTCCCGGGGCCTCCTGGTGAAGGCAAGCCGGCCTGCACGGCGTGGTGAGCCAACGCAGCAAGATGACCCAACAAAGGGAGACAAGCAGACCCAGAAAAAAACCAAAAGCAAATGGACACAGCAAGCACAAGCAGCAAGGGGGGAATAAATAAATAAATAAATAAAAAGTCTTTTTTAAAAAATAAATCTGTTCAAGCTGTCGGTATCCAATCCCTGGGAGAAAATCTGTGCCCCACTAGTGGGTCCCTGGCACAAATTTGAAAACAAGCTGGGCAAATTTAAAGACTTAGAATAAGGTGAAATAAATATCAAAGAAGAGTTGATGGCAAGAGAGAGAAATTGGCCATCAGAGTAAATTCACCAACATATTCAGATGCCTAGACATCAGCAAAAAATTACAAGTCATATTAGGAAACAGGAAGAGATGGCCCAGCCAAAATAACAAACCAAATATCCTGAAGAGATCAGGATTTAAGACAATCAGTGATAATCACGCAACTCTCCTAAATCACTTCAAATAATTTAAAGAAAATATGACTAAAAGAAATAAAAGACATTAAGAAGACACCGGGAGAGCATAAAGAACAATTTGAAAGCCTGCAAAGAAAAGTAAAAGACTTTATGGGAATGAAAGACATGATGGATGAGATTAAAAATACATTACAGGCACATGAGAGCAGATTTGAATTGTTTGAAGACAGAATAAGTGATTTTGAAGACAACATCTGAACTGGAAAAAGACAGGAGAACAGAAAGAGAAGACAATGGAAAAAATGGAACAGAATCTCAGGGAATTGAATGACAACACAAAACGCACAAATGTTTGTGTTATTGGTGTCCCAGAAAAAGAAGAGAATGGAAAAGAGGCAGAAAGAATATTTGAAGAAATAATGACTGAAAAATTCCCAACCCTTATGAAGGGCATAAATATCAATATCCAAGAAGGACAACACACCCCGATCAGAGTAAATCCAAATAGACCCGTCACGAGACACCTACTATTCAGAATGACAAATATCAGAGCTAAAGAGAGGATTCTGAAAGCAGCAAGAGAAAAGCAAAGCATCACATACAAGGGAAACTCAATAAGATTAAGTGCTGACCTCTCATCAGAAACCATGGAGGTGAGAAGACAGTGGTATGATGTATTTAAGGTACTGAAAGAGAAAAACTGCCAGCCAAGAATTCTGTATCTGGCAAAGCTGTCCTTCACAAATGAGGGTGAGTTCAAGTCTTCACAGACAAACAAAAACTGATAGAATATGTTACCAAAAGACCGAGTTACAAGAGATACTAAAGGGGGTGCTGCAGCCTGAAAGAAAAAAGCAAGCATGAGAGATTTGGAGAAGAGATTAGAAATTAAGATTATTAGGAAGGATAAACTAAAGGATAAGAAGACAGACAATAGAATGATATGACAGCAGAGAGCCAAAGGACAAAATGGATGAAGTAAGTGATGCCTTAACGATAATAAAATTGAATGTTAATGGATTGAATTCCTCAATCAAAAGACATAGAATGATAGAATGGATTTAAAAAATATGAGCTGCTTTTATGTTGTCTACAAGAGACTACAGTGGTTGAAAAGCAAAGTCTAAGGTCATATATATTATTAGAAGGAAAGCTAAAAACTGTAACATGGGACTGTATAAGATAGTAAAACCTCATGTAAAACACGAATATGGGTGATAATGCATATATAAGACTGTTTTTACAAAAATATAAATACAAATATACTAGAGAGAGGGAAAAAGAATAACAGCTATGTATGCCAGGTGAGGCATAGAGAAATTGAGAGGTGTTTGTTTGTTTTTTGTTTTATTGTTATTATTGGAATAATAAAAGTGCTCCGGGAGTGATTGGGGTGATGAATGTACAAACATGTGATTACACCAAATACCATAGATTGTACTCTTTGGATGGATTTAAGCTTTATTAATATGTATCAATAAAATTAGGGGGAAAAAAACAACTTAGACCATTAGGAATAGAAGAAAACTTCCTCAACATGCCATACTTAATGGTGAAAGACTAAAGCTTTCCCTCTAAGATCAGGAACAAGACAAGGATGCCCACTGTCACCACTGTTATTTAAAATTGTACTGGAAGTTCTAGCCACAGCAATTAGGCAAGAAAAAGAAATACAAGGCATCCAAATTGGAAAGGAAGAAGTAAAACTTTCCCTTTTTTGCAGATAACATGAATTTATACACAGAATATCCTGAAAAGTCCACAACAATGCTCTTCAAACTAATAAATGAATTCAGCAAAGTGGCAAGGTACAAGATCAATATGCAAAAATCAGTAATGTTTCTATGTACTAGCAATGAGCAATTGGAAGAAGAAAATTTTAAAATCCATTTACAATAACATCTAAAACAATGAAATATCTAGGAATAAATCTAACTCAGGATGCAAAGGACTTGTACACAGAAAAACTACAAAACATTCATAAATGAAATCAAAGAGGACCTAAATAAATGGAAGGACATTCTGTGTTCATGGATTGAAAGACTAAATATTGTTAAGATTGCAATTCTACCCAAAGTGATTTACAGATTCAACACAATCCCAATCAAAATCCCAACAACCTTCTTTACAGAAATGGAAAAGCCAATCATCAAATCCTCAAAAAGACAGTTTTGCAGTTCCTCAGAAATTAAATACAGAATTAACATATGCTGGCAATCCCACTTCTGGGTATACACCCCAAAGAATTGAAAGCAGGGATTTGAACAGATATTTGCACACTGATATTCATAGCGGTATTATTTACAGTTGCCGAAAGAAGGCCTTCCCTGTGGTCATTAAGTATTCTAGGCTTTTTTCAACATTTGGTTTTACTCTCCTTTGGGCCCTGGGAGCCCAATCTTTTCAGCCAGTACAGGAGAATGAGAATGGAGGATCATGCATGGGAAGGTGGGAAGTTGTTATGGTCAAGAATTGCAAATGATAAAGTCACTTCTGCTTACATTCCATTGGCTACAACTCCGTCACAAGGCTGACATTGGGAAACAGAAGATTGGGAAATGCAGTCTAGAGGGTATCTAGGGGAAAAAAGGAAACAAGTTTGGTGATTAAACCAGCATTTCAAATTGCCACATAGTATTAAACCAATATTTTCAAAAATTATAAAGCACATTACTTCAATCTTTTTTTCAGTGAGAGCATAAAGTTTTATTCTACCATTAAAATAATTTTCAAATATTTATTTCACTTTAATCTTTAAAAAGATATATTTCTTTTTCATTTTTAAAGGAGCTTTAGATTATATAAATGTTATATAAAAAATATAGGGGATTCCCATATACCTTACCCTTTCCCCTCCCATACTTTCTCCCATTAACAACATCTTTCATTAGTGTGGTATATTTATTACAATTGATAAACACATATTGAAGCATTGCTACTAACCATAGTCTATAGTTTACGTTACATTTTATACTTTGCAATGCACAATTTTATAGGTTTTGAAAAAAGGTTTAATGGCTGGTATTGGTCATTGTAATATCATGCAGAATGATTCCAATGGCTCAAAAATACCCCGTGTTACACCTATTGTTTCCTCTCCCTCCCTTCAGAACCTCTGATGACCACGGTCTTAATATCAATATTACAAGTTCTTCCATTACTAGAATAATAATAAGTCTGCTTTAGCCTGTAGTTGCATTCCACCCCTTATGTTGGTTTTCGCGTGTTTTTGTTGAAATATAAGTGATATTTAAAAAAATTAAAACTCCCTGGTCTGGTCTGGTATGTAAGAATTCTAAGTGAGTGTTTGCTAAATTCATAGGTCTATTAACAGAGAGAAACCCACAGGCTGGCTAACTTTCTATAGTTCTGGAGCCATCCTTCCTAAGGCTTATTTCTTTGGACAGCATTCAGGCCAGGCATGTAGTAGGCGACTTGGTCATGTAGCTGTGTAAATATACAAGCATGCATTAAATGCAATAATTTATGTGAAGAGAACTTGGTAATAATGAAGAATAATTGAGGTGTTAAATGATAGTATTGTCTTCATCTCAGCAGAAATTTCAAACTAACACTACAGGATATAGCCTAAGATTCTAACAAAGAATGTCCGTCTAACACTAACTTTAGACATATTTCTCACCTTTGAAATTATAGTAATGTTTAAACAACTTATCAGCCATTATTAATTACAAATATTGGTGGTCATTCCAGTATTTGTAATTTTCTAAGTTCAAGTGGTTCAAATATCCTAGGCGAAGTAAGCAAAATATCTCCTGTAAGTGAAAGCTCTCATAAATATATTGTTAAATTTATTAAAGTAGTTCTGTAGCAAACTAGGACCAGCACATAGCTGAGAAAGATAATTTTATGAATTTAAGTTTCCACAAATTTGAATTGAATTTCATATCATTTGCTTTAAAAAGAACTTTTTTTAATAGGAAAATTTAAGCCTGTTTGTCAGATTCTTGAGGGTCAATGAGTGTTAATAACATGTTGTGTTACAGCTTACTGTAATTGTCTGATTCACAATAGACTGTAAATTCCTTGAGAGAAGGTACAATACCTCCTTGGTTTTTATATTCCTAGTACCTAAGATAATGGTTCATATCTACTAAATAGTTAGTATTTGTTAAGATGAATAAATAAACGAAAGATGATTTGACAACTTAAAACTGTGTTTCTCATGATAGTAAACTGGTACATTGAAGTCTTAAAAGCTAGAAGTGATCACATAAATACATAAGTCAAATATTTCTTAGATATTTATCATCTCATATTCTAGTGTTATTGTTTATGGAGAGAATAGATAGAACTCTTGAAAACTATTGTTAAGGAGCTCTTCACTGATATCTACAAGAACTATTCATTTACATCTACGACTGCAAAATATCTTGTAGTATCCCTTCCCAAACATAAACGTTGCACTCATAATCAAATTATAAAAATTTTGCTAATGGATTCTTATGGTATTTTAATCATTTCCATAATGCACAAATTTGCCATGCATTTATTCATCATTATGGGTTAAGTTGTATCCCCCAAAAAGATACATTGAACCCCTAATCCCCAATACCTTCAGATGTGATCTTACTTGGAAATACGGTCATTACAGAGGGATTTAGGAAGTTAAAATATGGTCATACTGGAGTAGGTTGAACCCTTAATCCAGTAAGATTTGTGTCCTTATAAAAAGGGGAGACGAGATAAAGGAGACACTGAGAGAGAAGACTGCCATGTAATAACACAGGCAAAGGTTGAGTTATGCCACAACTCAGGGCATGTTAAGGACTGCTGACCACCACCAGAAGCCAGGAGAGAGACATGGAACAGATTGCTCCTTACAGACTTCAGAGAGACCATGGGGCCCTTCCAAGATCTTGATTTTGAATTTCTGGCCTCCAAACTGTGAAACAATAAATGTATATTGTGTTAAGCCATCCAGTTTGTAATATTGTGTTAAGGCAGCCCTAGGAAATGAAGACATTCATTAAATAAACATTTTTATCAACTACATTATTTGCAGTGAAGCCATTTTGGTCAGTGCTGTGGAAGACACAACTTGACAAAACATAGTCCCCACTCTCTACTGGAGTAACTTCTTTATGAAAGGATCTTAAATCTACTAGAGGAAATGAGTTGTAGACTTGAGTAAATATAAAGCAAGGTGGAACACAATGGGGACAAGCAAGAAGTACAAAAAATATTCTGTAAGGCAGTGTAGCAGAATGGAGAAAATACAAATTTTAGAATCAAGGAGGCCTGAATTCAGATCTCAGCTCTACCACTTGGACAGTTACTTATCCTCTCTGACACTCCATTTCCTAAACTGTAAAAGTAATAACCTTCCTTGTAAGGTTGTTGTGAGCATTAAATAATCTATGTAAAATCCTTAAAGCATTACTTGGCATATACTAAGTTTTTAATAAATGGCAGCTGCTATTTTTAATATTATTAATAATAGAATAATAATAATTTATTATTGAAATTATCCTTATTATCAATAGTGTAGAAATTATCTACTCCAACACTTCTGCCAAGGTAAAATTTGATCACATAAATACATAAGTCAAATGCCTTTAAGAATGAATGGTACTTAAACTGTGAAGATACTAAGACATGGACATTTTGATGTGATATATGGAAATGCAGCTTATTTATATTATCTGAGCAGAGAGTATGTGACACATAGCAGAAGATGAGACCAGCAATAGAGGCTGGAGCCAGATTATGGATAACTTAATGTCACACCAAGGAGTTAGAACAACAAGGTTAGCAGTATAGTGCTATTATAGGATTTGAAGCAGGATCATGACAATCAGAGCTAGAAAAATTTTGTCAATAAGAGGAAAGACTAAAGATTAGGAATAAGCAATTTTGTTAGTTTACAGCAGAGATGATGAGGGTTTGATCAATGGTGTGTTTCTATTGTTACCATCACAAATTAACACAAACTTAGCAACTTAAAGCAATGAAATTTACTATTTCATTGTAGGACAGAACTCTAGATGAACTTGACTGGTTTCTCTTCTTCAAGTCTCACAAGGCCAGAATCAAGATGTCATCCAGTCAGGCCTATTACCTGGAGGCTCAGGAGTAGAGTCCATTTATAAGCTCATTCAAGTTATTGCCAGAATTCAGCTCCTTGGGGTTGTAGGACTGAGATCCCCATTTTCCTTCACACATGTCCTTCTTCATTTCAAGCTAACAAGGTCACATCAAATTCTTCTTGGGCTTCTAATCTCTCTGACTACCTCTTTTCCTACATCTCTTCTGCCCTCTAGCCAGAGAAAGTTATTAGATTAGGCCGACTCATGTAATCAGATTGGGCCCACTCAGATGATCCAAGATAATATTCCTGTCTAAAGATCCATACCTTAATTACATCTGCAAAGTCTCTTTTGCCATGTAATGCAACATATTTATGGGTTCCAGAAAATAGTGCATGGACGTCTTTGGGGGATCATTTTGTCTACCACAAATGGTAATAGTGAATGGAGATGAAAAAGTGGGAAGATTCAAAGAATATTATAGACATGTGTTTTAAATTATTATTTACATCTTGCATGGTTCCTGAGAATCAATCAAAATGGAAATAAAAGTTAAATTTCACAATTTACCTTTTTTGCCCAGAGAACATATACCAGTTTGATTTAAGCTTTTTTTCTAAAATAAAAATCAGAAAAGAATTTATCACAGTCATTACAAAACCATTAGAATAGCATGAGTTTGTTCAGTTTAATTTTCACCACTTGAATTATATCCATTATTAATCCCATTTCATACATGAAAAAATTGAGATTCAGAAAGTTTCATAATAGACCCAACTCCAAAGCTGGTACTCTTTATGTGATCCCACTATTACTAGCAATATGTTATTATAGTTAGTTATTTTCTTATAGTTAGGGGGGAAATAATTTCTCTTTAAAATAAAAATTCCTCGGGCAGGTACTTTTAATTTAATATACATTTTATTTAACTCAATTGGACATAATTTTAAGAGGTAAATAGCCGAGAGGCATTGTGTATGCTAGTAGTCAGTAAAGGCCTAGTAATTGTAAATAACCAAATCATTAAGAATTTAATTCTGAGCTGAGAAATATATAGCTAGGGAAAATATGCCTTTCAATTTCATTAAAATTAAATGCTTACTTAAAGTTATTGACATGAGAGTGTAAAAAGAAATGCAATTTTAAGATAAAGTCCATTTTTAATGAAATTTCCATATACTCTAAATATATAGAGCTGATAGATGCCTTTCATTCAGTTGAGTCCTATCCCCATTCTTTAGAATGAGGCAATTGCAGTTATTTCTTGAAAATTTAATAAAGCTCTACAAAAGCAATATAAAATTTTACTAGTAATAATGATAGCTCATTCTTCCAATGTGTGAAAAAACAGAGGGATTGTTGGCTCTCATTGTCTTCTTGGGCCTTGAAAGCTATTTTGTATTGCTGACTTTGTAGAATAAAAAATACTAAGGCAGACTCAATCTTTACTTTCTGCTGCGCTAAGTGGACAAATCCTAACTTTTTGCTCCAAGATGTGATTTAAAAAAATAAAAAACTGATACTCTATTATTCACTGCCTTATACCAATTCTTGTGTTTTCAATGAGATTATGAATTACTGGAGGGAAGATCTCCTTAACTCATCAAATAGTTATTAAACTTCTCATTTGTGACAGACACAATGATACTAAAGATACTAACTGGGATCCTCCTTGTATGATATTTATGTTCCAGAGGGAGAGACAGGCCTTAATAAACAAGAAAAATAATAACTAGTCAAAATTAGAAAGCTGTCTTTGATGGAGAAGTACCAAGTGGTGTGAGACTGTATACTAACCTACACTGGTGGTTCAGATTCATTTTTCTTTTTTCTTTTTTTAAAGATTTTATTTATTCATTCATTTATCCCCCCCCTTGCTGCTTGTGCTCGCTGGGTCAGCTAACCACGCCGTGCGCGCGGGCTTGCCCTCACCAGGAGGCCCCGGGAACCGAACCCGGGGCCTCCCATATGGTAAACAGGAGCCCTACTGATTGAGCCACAGCCGCTTCCCTCAGATTCATTTTTCTATCCACCATGGCTCTCACTGGATATTTTGAACATAATAGGGTTTCAACAAATGCCTGTTAAATGGTATAAAATGTTGCAAGTTATGAGCACTGCCTTTGTGTTTGGTTTGTCTGTCAGTCACTGAATTTATGAATATGGTCTTCATATCCTCCTGTGGAGATAGTGTATGTGTATATGTGTTTTAATAAATTTATTTTTTAGAGCAGTTTTAGGTTTACAGAAAAATCACACAGTATGTACAGAAAGCTCTCTCCTCCCTGCACAGTTTCCTCTATTTTTAGCATCTTGCATTAGTGTGGTAAATTTGTTAGAACTACTGAAACAATATTGTTACATTATTATTAACTGAAGTCCATAATTTACATCAGGGTTCACTCTTTGTGTTGTACAGTTCTGTGGGTTTTAAAAAATTCATGGTGTCATGAATCCACCATTAAAATATCATACAGAATAGTGTCACTGCCCTAAAAATATCTTGTGCTCCTCCTATTCATCCCTTCTCCCCTTCCTTACAACCACTGATGTTTTTATACTCTCTGTAGTTTTGTCTTCCCCAGAATGTTATATTGTTGGAATCGTACAGTATATAGGCTTTTCAGGCTGACGTCTTTCACAGCAATATGCATTTAAGGTTCTTCAGTATCTTTTTGTGGTTTGATAGTTCATTTCTTTTTATCACTGAATAATATTCCATTGCGGTGATGTACCACGGTTTGTTTAGCCATTCATCTTTTGAAGGACATCTTGGTTGCTTCCATATTTTGATAATTATGAATAAAATTGCAATAAAAATTCATGCACAGGTTTTATGTGGACATATGTTTTCAACTCATTTGTATAAAATACCCAAGTGTACAGTTGCTAAGTGGTATGGTAGGACTATGCTTAGCTTTGTAAGAGACTGCCAGACTGTCTTCCAAAGGGGCTGTGCCATTGTATTCCCACCAGTAATGGGATGAGAGTTCCTGTTACTCCACAGCCAGCCTTTGGTGTTGTCAGTGTTTTGAATTTTAGCCATTCTAATAGTTATGTAGTAGTCTCTCATTGTTGTTTTCATTTGCAATTTCTTAATGCCACATGATGTTCAACATCTCTTCTGCTCATTTGCCATTTGTATATCTTCTTTGGTGAGTTGTCTTCAGATCTTTTTCTCATTTTTAATTAGGTTGTTTGTTTTCTTATTGTTGAGTCCTATGAATTCTTTATATATTTTGGATACAAGTCCTTGATCAAATGCTTGATATGCATTTTTTTAAATATTTTTTCCCAGTCTTGGGAAAGTGGCTTGGCTTTTCTTTTTTTTTCAGTTTTTTATTAATGTCTTTCACAGAGCTGAAACATTTTGTTTTCATGGAGTCCAGGGTTTTCTTTCATGGATTGTGCTTTTTTAATATTGCATCTAAAATGTCATAACCAACCCAATGACACCTAGATTTTTTCCTGTTACCTTCTAGAAGTTTTATAGTTTTGAATTTTAGACTTTGGTCCATGATACATTTTGAATTAAATTTTGTGAAAGGTGTAAGATCTATATCTAGAATTCTTTTCTTTCTTTTTTTTTTTTTTTTTTTTTGTGTGTATTTTTTTTTTGCGTGTAGATATCCAGTTTTCCCAGCACCATTTATTGAAAAGACTACCCTTTCTCCATCAAATTGCTTTTACTCTTTTGTCAAAGATTAGTTGACTATATTTGTGTGGGTCTATTTCTGAGCTCTTTATTCTGTTCCATTGATCTATTTGTCTATTCTTTAACCAGTACCACACTGTCTTGCACACTGTAATTTTATAGTAACAAATGGGATAGTGTCAGCAATCCGGATTTGTTCTTCTTCAGTATTATGCTGGCTACTCTGGATCTATTGCCTCTCCATGTAAATTTTAGAATCAGTTTGTTGACTTCCACAAAAAAACTTACTTGGATTTTATTTTGGATTGCATTGGCGTATCTTAATTCCTTATCCCCTTTCATCTTCCACCTGTTCTGCCAAGAGGCATTTTATCCTGGAATTACAGCTGTCTGCATCAAAGGGATGATGGTATGGCCTAAGGTTTTTGACTTGCTATCAGCCAGACTGAATTCCTCTTTATTCAACCAGTGAGTTATGAAACTAACATATTGGAAACCCCAACTCGATAAAGTCTTACTTCATTATGTTAAACTAGATTTCTAGAGATAAAAATACAAAGATTATTTAAGAACATGTGTTTAACTTATTCAATTTGGAAAGTTTTCCCTCAAAATAATAACAATAAAATTGTTTCACACAAATGAAATAGTCAATATAATAAATAATGAGAAAGTATCATACTATATAGCCAAAAAGATATATTTATATTCTTGAAAGTCCATTTCTTTTTAATGGAAATGGAAATGGAAGCTCATTTTCTTCCTCAAAGAAGTTTAATATTTTCCCTTCCAAATCCTACTGCATAATTGCCGATTTTAAAGCTATACAGGGTCCTCTCTTGGAATTGTGTTCTAGAATCTAATCCTACTTATAGTCAAATCTTCTTTATTTTATACTTTTTGGTTATAAAGATCAGGTGAATCACAACTTTTGTATATTTGAATAATCTTTCATATATTTAGATGTAATTAGCATTTTTTACTTACTCTTAACCTAAATGAAATTTTCCCACTGATTTTAAGAACTGCATTATTCCCCTTTTTAATCCTTTCAGTAATACTTATTTCCTGGATGTGTACTTGTTTTTACTTTATCTTAATGTATCGAAACTTTAATACTGGGCAAAATTCTAACATTGTCATAAAAGTTATTTATTTTTTCTGGATTTTTCATGGAATATTCATGTATGTCAGTAAAGTCTTATCTTATGATGTCTTTTTGCTTCATTTTGAATAAACGAATTGTGCACATTTATTTAGCTTTATGCTATTTTATCTTCTTGGTCTTTTATGCTTACTTCATCTTTATCTAGTCTTGGTGTATTTTGCTTTTTGTTCTTAAAATAGCCCCCATTTAGTTTCATTCTTTTATCAATGAAACATTTTAATACACCAAGGTCAGTTGAAATTCCATTGCATTTAAATATTTCTTAAAATTTTAAATAGATTATCAGATTGCCACTAAGCACTTTGATTTTTAAAGGGCATTATGAATTTATAATACTCATTCAATATAATTAATTATGTTTCTGATAAGAAAATGGTGTTGTGCAAACCACAAAGGAAGATTTTTTAAATTATAGCATCCATAGACACACCCTCAAAAAGCTTAAAATCTATTAGGGAAGTTACATCAGATAACATAAAAGTAGCACAAAATGCTGTGAGATTTCAGAGAGATCACTTCTGACTGGAAAGGGATTTTGTTTTTCTGTTGTTATTGTTTGTTTTTTAACATACTTTTTTTTAAAGAAGATACTTAGATTACATAAATGTTACATAAAAAAATATAGGGGAGGGGGACGGATGTGGCTCAAATGGTTGGGCGTCCGTCTCCCATATGGAGGGACCTGGGTTCGATCCCTGGGACCTCCCGGTAAAAAAAATATATATATATAGGGGATTCCCATATGCCCAGCTTCCAACCCCTCCCCCATTTTCCCACATTAACAACATCCTTCATTAGGGTGGTACCTTTGTTACAATTGATGAACACATTTTGGAGCCTTGCCACTAAGCATGGATTATAGTTCACATTGTAGTTTATACTCTCTCCCACACAATTTTGTAAGTTATGACAAGATATATGATGGCTTGTATCTATCATTGCAATGTCATTCAGGAAAATTCCCAAGTGTCAGAAATGTTCCCATATTATGCCTGTTTTTCCGTCTCTCTCCCCTCAGAATCTCCAGTGGCCACTGCCTCCACATCAATGATAAAAGTTCTTCCATTGCTAGAATCACAATAAGCCTATACTAAAATACCAGTAAGTCTACTCTAGTCCATTGTTCATTCCCCAATCCTGAGGATTTGGGGATAGTGATGCCCACTCCACCTCTTATTGGGAGGGGACTTAGATACCATGGGGCAGATGGATAGGACTATCTTGCTTGCAGTTTCAGACTCTATTCCTTGGGATGGTCATTGTCCATCATCATCTTGGAATGGGATTTTGGATGCCTTCTTGGACAGTTTACAATTTGAGCTAGACTTTGAAGAATAAGTAGCATTTCAGTGCAAGGAAATAGGAGTGCATATCAAGCACATGGGGAACTTCACCAATTGAAGGTAAGGACAGAATATGTGTAAGAGAAAAACAAATTATCAGGTTTGAGTAAAGTATTGGATCCAAACTTTTTTCTGAAAAATTGGAGCACTTTTAACATTTGGAAATATAGGAAGATAAAATCTGTAAGGAGAATAAGTCTATAAGAGGAAAGAGAAAGCATGGCATGCTCAAGAAACTAAACTATGTTCAGTGTACATAGAATGTAAGAGTTAAGTTCTAAATATAAAGCTGGAGAGTTGGGCAGAGGACAGATCATGGAATATCTTAAAAGTCATGTTCCAGAAATTGGACTTATCCTAAACTATTGAAAATTGTGCCAAAGGGAAAGATACTGGAGGCATGGAGAAGCTGCTGGAAAGTTTTGCAGTGACTACATCCAGGTAGTTATGGGGAGAAAGAGATATGGTTGGGTTTTATAGAGAGAATCAGTAAAAGTAGTTGGTAGATTAGAGGTGAAGAAGTGGAGGAATCAAAGCTGGTTTCTGAGATTCTGGCTTGAACAACTGAGTAGACTAATGGTTTGCTTTTTATTGAGACTGGATAATCAGATGGGAAAAAATGAGAACCATGACATTAAGAAGAAGAAAGTGTCTTTGCAGTTGCTGAAAAATACCAAGACAAATAGTAATTCTTAGACATTTCCTTGAACAGATTGGCTTGATGATTGAATGATAGTCCTGGTGTAATCAAACTAGTGGCTTTTATTCTTTGCAGATATGTCATTGGACACAGGTAGCCTGTTATTCTTATGGTATAACAATAGGAACAGTTCAGGTTAGTCCATAAAAACCCAAAACACATATATCATACTAATTAAGAATCAGGATCTTCTGAGTTATCTTCTCCTTTCAAGGACAACAAATGGACATTTTAGTAGTTTGGTGATAATAACAGTATATGAAATGCAATGAGGTAACTATATTTCTATTAGTATAAATTTCTGGCAATCAGGTCTTCATACATGTTTATAATTTTATTAAAGTAAATACTAATAAAATATTTTCTGTATTTGTACTGAAAACTATAACTTTTCTGCTCTAACTAACCTTTACTAATAATGCACAGGGGTCAATTTTCATGTTATAAAATAAAATATGGTATATTATGCAGAATATTATGTAACCTACTTATTGCACAAAATTTTTTACTTTGGAATTTATATCTATTTTGTTGCTTAGTATACTGATCACTGATGTGAAATGGCTGGGCTCGGAAAATAGAGTAAAATAACAGCAAATTATTTTCAAATAGCAATCTTTGATGAATAGACACCTCTTGGTTAAAATAAACATTTCCTCATCTTACCTTGTATTTCCAGTAAAACATACATGAAAAAATACTTCCATTTTTATTTATTAAAAACACTAATTGCTTTTATTATACAACTTATTTATTATACATTGAACAAAGTATAATGGAAAATGTTTTGCTACCTCACTTATCCACCCCCCCCTTTGATCACATCTCCAGAGATAAGCAATTATGCACTGATAAGACTATGCATTTTGATGCATAATCTTCCAGACTTTTTCTATGCATATTCAATTATATACTCCCATATGTTGATTGCAATTTACTTTACATTTTTTACTTAAAAATATATTTTGGAATCTTTACATGTCAGTATATGTAGATCTATCTTACCTTGCAGGATGTTCTGTTGAATACTCTTTAATACATTGTACAGATTTAACTTAATGCCCTATTGAAGGGCATTTAGGCTTTTTCTATACAATGCTTCAGCAAACATCCTTATAGTGATCCTAATGTGTGTAAGATATATAACTGTAGGATAATTTCTAGAAGTGGAATGACCAGGTAAAAGGGTATACCCCTTTCAAAGTTTGAAAAATATCATAAACCACCTTCTAAAAGCATTGTACCATTTACATTCTCTCCAGAATATGAGAGTGCTCATATTTGCCCAAGATTGTCCATGATAGTTTTAATGTTTACTTCATCTTTATCAATCTGGTACAGATTTTCATTTTTGTTTTATTCAATACTCCACAAACATTTATTGAATACATTACTTGATTATTGATGAGGTTAAGAATATTTTCATGGGCTAATTGTTTTATTAATAATTTAAAATTTTTTATCCTATGAATTAATTACCTGTTCATATTCTTTGCCCATCTTCCTGATTCTATGTCATATCTAGTAAAGCTTTTTCCAGTCCAATACTGTAAAAGAATTGTATATATTTTGTTCTTAATATTGTATAAAGATTTTATGAATTTAGAGTTTTAATGCATCTGGAATTTCTTTTGTAGATGGTGAAAGGTAAAGATCTAAAATTTTCTATAGTAGTTGTTTGCACCTACTATATTCATTGAATGACCCAAACTTTATCTATTGATCTAGAATTCTATTTTTAATATATACTAAATTGCCCTTATTTTTGCTGTTTCTGGATTTTCTAATCTGTTCCATTAATTTTAGGAGTTAAAGCAATACCGCGATTTTAATTACACTCTAGCTTTATAATTCATTTTGCTTACTAGTAGGACAAGACTATCCTCATTATTTTTCGTCTTCAAAATCTCTTGGTTATTCTCTCATATTTTCTTTTCTTGGAAAACTGTAAAACTAAAATTTCATTAAATTTTAGATTATGAAATAATCTAAATCTTGGAGGCATTGACATATTTGTAATAGTAAGTCTTTGATTCAGAATCACAGTGTGTTTCTCCATTGATTCAGGCCTTCTTTTGTGCCCTTCAGTAACTTTTTGTAATTTTCATTGCATATCTTCTTGACATGACATGGTAATTTTATTCATAGGTATTTGTTGTAACTTGTATTACTATTGTAAATCAGTCTTTTTTCTACTACATTTTCTAACTGGTTATTTACAGTATTTAGGAAATTGTTGATTTTAACTTTTAAAAAATCTTGTACAATGCCACCTTACTGAATTCTAGTTAAGTCTAATACCTTTTTCTCATCAATTCTGCTAGCTTCCTTTTGGATTTTCTAAATAAAGCATCAGGTCTTCTAAAAGAATTTTTTTTCTCACTTCCTCCATAAGTACTTTGAAAGTGCATCTGCTCACGTCTATTACAAATTAATTGGGGCAATTACCTGAGATATGTTCCAAAATTATATTATATTCATTTACCTGGTACTCCAGAAAATGAGTCAATACAGTGCTCCACTTAAAAAAAAAAAAAAAAAAAAAAAAAAGAGTAGAAGCAGCAATTGTTTTCCCTTCCCTAGCCCCCAAAACTCCATTATATAAGTCCTGTTGTCAAATAAGAAAGCATTATTAAGTTCTCATTTGTACTCTATCCTCTGTAGTTCTTTGAAGCATAAACTTTAATCTATGATTCATTCCTTTTAAAGGTCATCATGCTCTTTAATATATTCATATGACATTGGGTCTTTTTCCAATCTATTTCCAGCTATCAATATTTTCAAAAGTATGAGAAAGTAAATTTTGAAAATGTAGTACCAAAATGACAGGCACAAGGGCAAAAGAAATCAGAAGTAATATTTATTAAGAGCTTTTATGTCTGTGGCATTCTAAATCTTCTGATAAAAATGTGGTACTGATTAAAAGTGGACAATATCAGCAGCATGAAAATAGAAAATTTGTTCACCTAAAGCAGTATTTCCCAAAGTATATTCAACAGAGCAGTAGATTCTTAGATGCCAATAGGAGTTAAGCAGAAAAATGAGGATTAATGTTCACATAAGTATAGAAAACATAGGTTAAACAATTTTAAACTATTTTTTCTTAATTGTAGAACTTTATAAAGTCCTTTGTTATGTTAATGTGCTTTGTGACCATCCAAAAGGAAAATGGAATGTGTAGTTTTTCCCTGACTCACTTTGATCCAATAACTCTTAGTCTACGAAGCACATCATGGGATTAATATCCCTTGAAATATTTTGGAAAACACCTAAATAGCCTCAAATTTAAATTACGGCATATGTTTTTAAGGTAAGATAGGGTAAGGTTTGCTTTTATGGAAGAATTGATTTCTTTTTCTGTATAATTATTCTGTACTCCTTATGACTTTAGTTACCAGGCACTGAAATAAATATCTGAATACTATTAAAAGGGAAAATGTTAGATTGTCAATAAGGTAACAGAATAAAAATTTTTTAAATTCCATGGATGTACACTATACAGTGAATCCTAAGTTAAATCATTGACTATAGTTAATAGCACAATTATAAAAATGTGCTTTCATCAATTGTATTAAATGTTGCACACCAACACAAGGTCTTAATAATAGGGTGGTATATGGGAATCCTGTATTTTATGCATGATTGTTCTGTAAAACCACAATTTCTCTAATAAAAATAATAATAATAAAATAATCTTTTCATTTTTGTCCATAAATATCCACAGTAAATAACTTGTAAATAGCATGTGCTCAGTTCCCAAGACATTATGCAACAAGCCAAAGATCAGTTTATTTAACAGATTTTTAAAGGTTAATATGATTGACATTCAAATTTAACATTTCTGAATACTGCAATACCATTCACACCAGAATGCAGAAGTCCCAGAGTGTCATGAGAAAATGAACATTATTTTGAAACTAGACTTTGACTTATTTTTGAAGAGAGATAAATCTGAGTTTTTGAGGAATAGCTGAAATTGTTGGAAAATTCTGTACAGCCTATCAGAGTAAAAATAATATGATTGTTATCGCATGGGCCTTTCATCCACAACTTTTGCCACAACTAGGCATAACGAGATATAATAGAACTAACTCTATAGTGTATATTTAATAGTATCATGAATTTTGTATTTTCACATTAGAAACTTTTTAAAGAAAGCTGTATCTAAGTTCTGCAGATATATGTCTTTTAAAGTCTGGATTAAAGTGAAAAACTGTGAAAGCAATATATGTTTTTTTTGTAAAACTTCCTGTAATACTTAATAAGCAGCCCTGATGGACTAACAGGAGAAAACTGTTGTTCCCTTAATTGGCATTGAAGTATCTTATCTCTGGATATGAACACAATCTATAAAGATTATGGCAAGTGCCCAAAGTGTACTCTCTATGTCATAACTTGTACTCTACCTCAGTTAGGTAGAAAATATGTATAATATGGCTTATTTAACAGGTTATCTATGTAGCCAGAGACAAGCAGGGTAACAACACTGTCACATGAAATTTAGTTATACACAGTATTTCTGAGGCCTCTGTATTTTTTCAAAGTCATAATGTCTATACTCTACTGAGATTGCTCATACTGAATTAAATTACACACTTCTCAGGAGCAAAGACTTTACCATCCCTATACACAACTATTATTCATAAAGCTTCTACACAACTTTGTGTATAATTACTTTTGTTTAATTTGTATTACTTGTCACCCCATTAGATTAAAAACCACTACAGAGAAAACACAAATTTTATAATTCTTGACCTGCCCCATGGTATCTAAAATAGTAAGTTTATTGGATAGTATAAAAGATATTTGTTGCCTGATTGGTCATAAATATTCTTTCAGATAAGACTGAGGTGAAACCTGTTTCTGACTGTTGACCTAACTCTCTTTGATTTCTCTTTAAATATCAAGGTTTGAAACTGTTTCCAAACAGAAGTTTTCAGTGGTCATAAGTAGTTGCTCTTGAATGACTGTTTATTTTATTTTATTTTGATTAATCCTTAAAGATGCAATAAAAAAAAAAACAAGATAATGTAAAGTGCCTCCTAGAAATCCTTAGAAAATCAAAGATTGTTTTGTGGAATTAATAAAGAACAAGTCAATCAAGTATCATCTGCCTCCTTTGAAAAGTACTGTTTAGGAAAACTTTTAGTGTGTGTGTGTGTGTGTATACATATATATATATATTAATTTATGTATCATGGTAAGAAGTCATATTCTTACAAAAGCTTATAATAGAGAAGAAAAATAGAAAAGTCATGGTCTATGGGACTCTTTTTTGCTTTATGTCTATTATTTTGTGTGTATTGATAATACTAGCCAGCATCTGTTCTCACTAGTGGGTTGTAACATAACAGTTGTTTCTTAAGAAGGACCAGAAGAAATAGAGTTTACCCACATTTTTCAGCTATTTTGGGGGGTGGTGGGATTCTCTCTTGAGGGATCTAATTTTTATTGTTTACTACTAAAATAATTAATCTGTGAATTGAAACACAGTTTCTATTCCTAGAGGATTTATGGTGGTCTTCTCAGCTCAGTGAGAATCAAGCCTATCATTGAAAGTAGTTTTGTTAAAGATTGTGCTTTAATTTTGCTTCTGCCTCTGAAATAGACTCCTGCACAAAATACAACTGTAAATTCCCACCTTTATGGATCAACATACTATGCCTAATGGGTCTTTTTATGGTGAAAAATAATTTTCTAATTCACCTATTTAATATATATAGGTCTCATGGCCCTAATTTATCAGGTCAGATTTAGTACAGTGAAACAGCATGCATACTAGGGGAGTTCTGTGTTTTTATAATAAACAACTGATCTTAAGACAAAAACATAAAGAGGGTTTAAAGAAGTGTGTTGAAAATTACACATGATTAAAAAGCCAAAAAAGATATTTCTAAGCTTTAGCAGTTCCAAAGAAACTATGGTCTAAGTGCAAACTATCTTGTATTGATTAACAGTATAATATTTGGCTATTTCTAATCTGTTAATAAAAAAAACAATCAGATGGTGTAATGAAGTTTCCTTAGTTTACAGCTGATCAACATAACCCTATAGTAAAATTCTATTTAAGTAAATTATCCTGTGTCCTGGAAAATAAATTCATTTCCTAAGATAAGCAATTTTCCTAGACAATGGCTTGTTCCCAGAAGAATTAAGCTTAATTTTAATTTTGTAATGTGGAATTTTAACTAAAATATGTATGAGCCGGGAAAAAAATGTGGTTTTACTGTAAATGGGAAGCCAGGATGCTGAAACAGATCAAAGATACTTGATTTGACAAAGTATTTCATTGTTCAGAGTTCTTTCGTTTCCAGACAGCAGCGAATGAGCCCTTATGAATTCTGGTAGAAAAATCACATGAAAAGCAAGTATCAACAGTATCTGAGATGAAAGTATAGGGTCATTTGTTCAGAACAGTGTAATTCTCTGGCTGTTCATTATATAATGCTAAGTAAAGAACTGTGAAGAGCATAATTTGTGAAATTGATAGGTATAGTACTTATCCCTTATTTCCAAAATATTCACAATCATTTTGTAGTATTACATTGCAAACTCCAAAGGAAAATTCACTGATAGCATTTGTGACTAGTAAATTTCATAAGGAATCATAAAAATCTAATTTTTATCGGAAAATGTTTTAAATGTTTTAAGAGAAAAGCTTTTCTTCCTATTTGACCAGCAGTATCTCTTTACCTTTTTGATGAAAAAAAAAAAGATTATAAAAATCTTTATTTTCTTCACTTTAAAATCATTACCTACTACAAAAATGATTCAGCTAATGCCACATTTTCACATCATTGAAAACAAAATTGCTGCTCTATTTATTTCACTTCTGTGAAATGTAAGAATTTCTCTTTCTTTAGATGAAATCCATAATTTAACACTGGAAAGATTCATGTGAAATTTTTTTTTCAAGATCCTAAGTTCACTTTTTGGTTTTCTTTCTTAGAACAAGAGTCATCCCAACATACAATTGAACATTCATTCCCTCAACAATTATTACTTGAGTGCCTATTGTGTGCGAGCATTGAACAAGGTGCTGAGGATACAGTTGTGAACAAGGCTATCGATCGCATTGTACCCACCTTGACTCACATGGCTTGTAACCCAACTGCAGAGACAGTTACCATACAATCACACTGTGCAGTGGTTTTCTGTTGATGTGAAAGGGAGCAGCTTTGAGAGAAACAGGGAGGAGAGGGGTTCACCCAGGTGTACATGCAGGGAAGATTTTTCTGTGTGTCTCTATTTAATCTCGTTTATCCAAATTCTCTCCCTCCATCTGTTGTTATGGATATTCTAATCTGTTTAATGTGAACATCAATGTATGTGTCCTTGTGCATTATTGTTTTATATATACATGTATATATTTATGTATGCATTTATAATTTGCATTTCTATTTGCTTTTCTCATTGAGCATTATGGTTTTCACAACATCTATGTGTACATTTAGTCTTATATGTCTAATTGCTTGCATTGTTTTCCATGGTATATATTCACATTTTTCTTTTCTGTTCCTCCATTGCTGGACATCCAGATATACTCCAACTCCTGCCAACACAAATATTACTAAAATGAATGTCCTCCCATGTCTCTCCTTATAAGTCTGGGTGAGAATTTCTTTTACATATATCTCTATATATCCAGCAATAGATTTTACAAGTTGTTCAATGTGTGTTTAATTGGCCAAGTTCTGCAATCTTCTTCACCAAATTGTCTGCTACAGTCTGCTTTCTCACCAGCACATAAGAGCCCCTATATTCCAACATCCGTGCCAACAGTTGGCGTTACTTCCTAATTTTTAATCATTCTAATATTAGTAAAGTGATATCATTGTTTTTTTTAACTTGCATTTCTCTAATAACTAATGAGTTTCAAAATCTTTTCATACCCTGTTAATCTTTTCGTTTTCTTTTCTGTAAAATGCCTGCACCTAATCCTTACTCATTTTTTCTATTTTTTTCTTTTTGGTTTGGAGGAGTTTCTGCTATCAATTTCTTGTTTAGTTATAGATATTGCAAGTATCTTTTCCCACTCTATCTTCTGGAAAGGTTTTTCATGTTTTTGTTTTTTTTTTTCTCCGTTAGAGATGTAATGGGATAAAATCTAAAGGAACCCAGGACCCCTCAAAGCAAGCCTCTTATCTACTGGCAGTATAGGCATAATGCCGAAGGCAATGAATATCTTTAAGTGGCCTTTTCCACAGGGGCTGCATTACTAAAAGGCTGCTTAGAGTAAGAATCCACAGCATATATCATATTATGAGTGTTTTCTTTTTTTTTTCAAATTTCCAAAATGCTCTCATATTCCACTTTAGTATTTGAATCTTTCTTTCATATGCTTCCCTTGTAATCTTCAGACATTATGGCTCCAAAATCCATGTTTAGGGGTAAGCTTCCAACAAATAGGTTACCAGTTATGAGCAGTTAGGATTTCAGAGTTTAAAAATATTACTGGGTATTATTTACATTGTGTGATCATATGATATTTCAAAATCTTCATGGTGATAGTATGATAGTCAGTGATAATTTTTCCCCAAAACATCTTTAAGTCAAGATGAAATATAAAAATAAATTTAAAATGTTTTTGAATTATTACTACATATTCAATACTGTGTTAGACATAGTGTGGGGATATGAAGGTGAAGGGAAATAAATCCAAATAAATAAAACACATAGTAATGTTCCTCTAGAAGTTCAATTGAATATATTCACTCATTCATTACCAAAATTCATTTGTTGACTATCTAGTATATGGCACAAAAAGTGTCTGACACATAAAAGGTGTTCAATAAATACTTGATAAATCAATAAGTGAATAACATAATTATAGCATTTTTTAAATACTGTGTAGAAGAGACACACTCCAGTTGCTATGGAATCTCAGAGAAGGAGTATCTAATTTAACTTGAGAATACTGGGAATTGTTCCCTGGACTACATCTGAAATATGAAAGGAATTTCCAGGTAAAGAGAACAAGAAGAAGGGCATTTCAGGCATCTCCCTATAAAAATGTGTGGAAAGTAGGAAGTAGCCTGGAATGTACAGGGCAACTCACACAACTTAGTATGGCTGGAACTTGGAGTGAGGGACAGGAAGAAGCAGGAGCTAAATACGGATAGGTAGGCATGCCTTTTAGGCCAAGAAAATGTGTTTGTACTTTGATGGAAAGTCATTGAAAGATTTTTAACATGGTCTGAGTTGGTTTTAAGGTAGGTCATTCTATCTTGGTGAAGGCTGAATTTGAAAGCATTTAGACTGAAGATAGGATGACCAATTAAGAATATTTCACAGTAAGATAGAAGATAGAGATTGTGAAGTCCTGAACTATAGATGGAAAAGAGTTATTTCGAAAGATATTCAGAAGGCATAAATTAGGGCTTAACGATTGATTGGATATGGGTGGGAAATGAGGAAGAAGTCAAGGATGACTCCTAGATTTCTACCTTGGATGACTGAATGAATGGATAGTGCTGTCACATGCTAAGACAGAGATACAGAATTAGGGGCAATTTTACCAGAGAGGATAATGTATTTTTAGTTATGTTGAAGTTTTAATGCCTCTGGAACTTTCAGGTAAAGATGTACAGTAGTAAAAATCCCACAGTTGAATAAGAAAAGTTCAATAATAATGCAGGTAGACTGTGATAAGCACCCAAAAAATGATACAGATAACAGGATTTCAGAGTAGGCAGACATCACTGGTCCGAGGGACTCAGAGAGCTAATGGGATTCAATTGAATCTTGAAGGATGGCAATATGTCAATAAGTAGAGATGCAGGAGAGCATTCTGTGACCAGCTCACAATAGTATCTTTTTTTTTTTCTTTTAGGAGGTACCAGGCATTGAACCCAGTCCTCATACATGGGAAGCAGGTGCTCAAACCACTGAGCTACACCTGCTCCCCAATAGTGTCTTTAATAGGCTCCATATTTGCAGGGCTGCTGGGACTCTGAATTCATAAGTCTAGAGTTGAGAGCAAGAGAGAGGAAGAAATTTGAGCTGGATGGTGCTGGATATGCTCTTAAGCTGTTCCCTTTCCTGAGAACCCTGACTCACCATCTAAAATGTGCTTTTTTAAAAAGACTGTGATGATCCTATCCTACTTGGTGAAAGTAGGGAAGAACATATCAAGAAAAGTCTCCTAGAAATGGCAATATACAGAGTCAAAACTGGAAGCTATATCATGATTCAGAGGGTCAAGAGGCTTAGGGTGTGAGGACTTGAATAGCCTCCAGCCCCTGGATAATTGGAGGGTTAGGATAAGACTTAGCTCTGTAACATTAGATAGGAGACTTTGGACAGCAAGACACATTACATACTCCACCAATGGACCCAAATGATGGAAATGTGTGAAATAAGAAATGAGAATCACGGGGGGGGGGGGGGGGGCAGTGAAGAGAGTAGCCAGGCTTAAGTAAAGCTGAATATGTTTGAAAAGTGGGAAATAAAATTGGGAAGGTCTTTGGTTGGAAGCCCTGAATTCCAAGATAAGTAGATAAGACCTTGTCACACCAACTCACTGAGAGTTCATTTGTTTTTTTCCTTTAGAAGGAGACTTGATTAAAATCTATTCTAGGAAAATGAACCTGGCAACAACATCCAGGATAAATGGAATGGGAGGGAATGGAGGCTGGAAAGACAATGAGTGGGCTTTGACAGTGTTTAGACATGAGGTAATGAGGGCTGGGATGAGGGCACAGGGCCTGGAAATTGAAAAGATGGAACATTTATCATATGTATTTTTAAAATCTGTATCAGTGCCAGGCTCAATAGTCATCTTTATCTTTTCCAGTGTGTACTGAAACAAAAAAAAAAAGTTTCATCCAAGCATAATAATTAAGATTATGACATAATTTCAAGAATATAATTAGATACATTTACTTTGTATTATACTTTTTATATATGACATGAGTTCAAAGTCATAAACATGCATTTAAATTTACAGGAATCTTAAAATGCTCAGTAGGTCAGTAGTTCCAAAACTAATTTAGTAATAATTCATAGGATTTCTATATTTTTCCAAATGTATCATAAAATTCTCAGAATATTATCATAATAAAAATAAACTGCCTTAACATCTAAATTTAAGTGATAACACATTAAAATATCAAAATTTCCAGGTTTCAACAAAAGGTTACAAAATGTACAATTAACAGGAAACTATGACCCAGGCAAAGGAGACAATTAAACATTAGACATCATCAACAAGGAGGACCAGCCCTGGGACATAATAGACAAAGACTTTTTTTAATGTTCTAAGTATGTTCCAAGACCTAAAGGAAAAAAAATCATGGACAAAGAACTAAGAAAAAAAAATTTTTAAATGATAGATTAACACAAAGAGACAATCAATAGAGAGATGGAAATTATGAAAAGGAACCAAAAATAGCTGGAGACCTCAGTAACAGAAAATAAAAATACCCTAGAGGGGTTCAACAAAAGACTAGAGCTGACAGAAGAAAGAATCAGTGAACTTGAAGGTAAGATGATTGAAAACATTCCATTAGGAGCAGAAAGAGGAAAAAATGAAGAATAGTGAATACAGCATGAGGAACCTGTGGGACACCATCAGGCATACCAATGTATGCACTGTGGGAGTCCCAGAAGGAAAAGAAAGAAAGAGAGAGGGAGGGAGGGAGGGAGGGAGGGAGGGAGGAAGGGACAGAGAGAATATTTAAAGCAACAATGGCTGAAAAGTTCCCAAATTTAATGAAAGACATGAAATACACATCTAAGATGGGCAGCATATTCCAAACAGTATATAGGCCCACATTGCAGCATGTTAAAATGTCTGTCAAATGCCAAAGATTGAGGGAATTCTGAAAGTTATAAGAGAAAAGCAACATATGTACAAGGAAGCCTAAATAAGATTGTGTCTATTTCTCATCAGAAATCATAGACAAGAAGGCAGTGACATATTTAAAGTGCTGAAAGTAAAAAATTACACCAAGAATTCTGTATCTGGCAAAATTATCCTTCAAAAATGGAGTGATTAAGACATTTCCAGATAAACAAAAGCTGAGGGAGTTCATTGTTCCTATAAGAGATGGTAAAGAGAATTCTGCAGGTAGCAATGAAAGGACAATAGACAATAGATTTGCATTCTTCTTTGCATGAAGAAATAAAGATCTCCTACTAGAATAATAACTTGGTTAAATATAAATGGTAGTACTATTGTATTTTTAGTTTATAACTCCATTTTTTATTTCCTACAGGATCTAAAGGGCAAATGTATAAAATGTAATGGCAAATCAGTGTATAAGCATGTAATTTGTGACAAGAACTACATAAAAGCAGAAGGAATGGAGGTGTATAGGAACATAATTTTTGTATACTGTTGAAATTAAGTTGGTATCAAAGCAAATGAGTTTGTTGTAGATTTAGGATGTTAAATTTAAGCCCCATGGTAACTACAATGAAAATATCAGGGGCATATGCAAGCTCATAGAGACAGAAATCAGAATACACGTTGCCAGGGGTGAGGGGCAGGGGGATTGGGGAGTTAATGCATAGTGGGTGTAGGGATGATGTTTGACTTGATGAGAAAGTTTTAGTAACAGAAGGCAGTGAGGGTACCACAATATTGTGAATGTGATTAATCCTTTTGAAAGGTATGCTTGGGAGTGGTTAAGATGGGAAAGTTTATTTTCTTTATATATATATATGCAAATATATAACTCAGTGCTGTATATGTGTGTGTGTGTGTGTGTGTTATAAATTATAAAGCAACTAAAGAGGCAATGACAATCAAATGCAATACATGGTCTTGGATGGGATCTAGCAAGGGAGGAAAAAATGTTCAAAGAGCCATTACTGGGGCATATGAAAAAATTGGAATATAGATTATACTTTAATAAAATAATACTTGTGAGCAGTTATTCACATAAAGGCTTATATTAAAATATACATAACTTGTCTATATACACAATGTTAGGGAAAATTTTTGAACTTTTGTAAATCCATGTAACATCTTAATGTATTCTGTAATGTTATCCTTATAGTCATGAAGTAGTGCAAACTGGGTGATAAACTTATGTCCTAAAACTGGAATTGATCACTTTGAGATGGTTACTTTGTCGAGTTTACTTTTACCTCATCAAGAATCAATCTTGTCTGATATGATACTGTTATATAAATATGCAAGATTTGTGTGCTGTGTTCTTCTCTGCTTCAGAGGAAATGTTGCAGAGTCTAATTATGAATTTCTGTGGGCAGTATTAATAAAATTTAAATACACACAAAAATATATGCAAATATTTAGAGTAACACTACTTTGGGAGTGAAAGTCTTTGGGAAGGGTTTATGGACCTAATGATTTTGGAATTTCTGAAGACTCTAAGCCTTGGTGAGGTACCTAAGTGAGACACCAAGTACACCTTTCAGGCCTAGCCATATGGAGATTCACAGAGATGTAGGGAGATAGGAGAGCAATGCAGAAAGTTTAAGAATGTGAAAAATATGCATTTTCCCCATTTTGAAGTTTTTTTTAGGATGGCTTTGCACCTGGAATAGGGAAGTAAACCCTGCGTTCTTTCCTCTTTTCTTTCTCCTCTCTCTCTTCCCCCTTCTCCCTCCTCAACTACATAATTTCCCTGTTTGCAGATTTATAATACAAGCTTAAACCATTAGAACTATAATTCAACTATTTTATGGCTTAAATATTTGACCTCAGAAAGAAATCACCTTTTGATGTACTTTATTTCTTTGGGAAAATGCATTCTAAGCTGTGAACAACCAATATAAAAAAGAACTTTCTTTCACGATATAAGTATTGTTGTAAGATACTGAAATTGCATGAATGTGTAAGTGCCTGAGTATGCAAGTGTATATGTGTCTGCCCTCCTCTCTATTCATCCCTATACATGAAAGAGATATGTCTATGAGGTCTTAGAGATCAATGTATATTGCTAGGTTCATGTGTACTGGCAATCACTTAAGGTGATATTTAAAATACAGATTCCTAAATGCATGGATCAAAATCTCTGGATTTGGAAAGAAAAACAGAGATTTTCCCCCAGTGATTCTCAGGCACCCTCAACATTGAGAACCACTTATTTTTTTTATAAAGTGGAAAAGAATATACTATATAATAGAGACCTAGTAATAGCAGGATAAAATTTTAGAGTGCATCAAAATTCATTTGATTTTATAATAGCCAAAGTTGATTTCATCATGGAAGAGGGCTATTGAATTGTTTTTATTCCTGTGTTTGGAAATCATATTAGCACTTTAAATTGAAAGTTTGAAAAGGGGTATTTTTTTCTGCCTGGCCTGAATTCTCTACATATTTTTCATGGGAGATGTTGACTTGGGTCAGTTGTGATGACACCAGACTTTAAAATCTCCATTTAAGACAATGTAAAAAAGATTAATATAATAACAACAACAATAATAATATCAACATTTACTGAGTATCCATTAAGTTCCATGCATTGAACTAAGGTCTTCATATTCACTAATAAATGAGCTCATTCTCCAAACTATCCTATAAGGTATTATTAATATTATCTCCAATTTACAGATGAGAAAAATGAGGCTTAGAGATATTAATTATCCAAGGTCATACAGCTAGGAGTATAAGGGCTGGGATATACCCAAATCTGTCTGATTCCAGAGTCCACACCATTGACGACTGTGGCATAATCTTTCCTGAGTGTGGGTAAGCAAACATCTGACCCAGCTATTTGGAGAAGTAAGGAGAGCTGGCTTCTAGACAGTCTGTATTCCTTTCCCTTCCAAAGGGGGGGAGGGGGGAGGAGCATGAGGACTTCCTTAGAACTGTGCAGAACAAAGCAGAAATTTAGACACTATTAAAGCTGAAAAAGAGCTCAGTGGCCATCTATACAGACAGTATAGGGAAATTATCCAACCTCTTTTAGAAAAGAGATCAAGAAACAGAAAGATTAAATGATGACTAAGATCACATTTCTTGTTAAAGATCTATTTACTTAATGATAGGCTTGGATAAGAACCAGACACATTTTTTTCTTACTAGAGAAGTTGTAGGTTCACAGAAAAATCATGCAGAAAATACAGTTTCTATGTATACCCCACTGCAATTCCAGTTTTCCTTATTAACACATTACATGAGAGTCTTATCTTTGTTATCATTGATGAAACACTATTATTATAATTATACTATTAGCTATTGGCTATAGTTTACATTAGGTTTCACTGTGTTGTACAACCCTATAGTTTTTTTTTTTTTTTTTCACTTATTCTGGTAATATATATTCAACCTAAAATATCCCTTTTTAATCACATGCAAATATATAATTCAATGCTGTTAATTACATTCACAATGTTGTACTACCATCACCACTGTCCATTACCAAAACATCATCCCAAATAAGAACTTAGTTTCAATTAAGCATTAACTCCCCATTCCCTATACTCTCCCCAGCCCCTGGTAACCTGTATTCTACTTTCTGACTCTATGAATTTGCTTATTCTAATTATTTCATGTCAGTGAATTTATACAATATTTATTCTTTTGTGTCTGGCTTATTTCACTCAACATGATGTCTTCAAGTTTCATCCATGCGGTTGCATGTATCAGAATTCCATTCCTTTTTATGGCTGAATAATATTCCATTGTATGTATATAAGACATTTTCTTTATCCATTCATCAGTTGATGGGCATTTGGGTTGCTTCCATCTTTTGACAATTGTGAATAATGTGGCTGTGAACATCAGTGTGCAAATATCTGTTCAAGTCCCTGCTTTCAGTTCTTTTGGGTATATACCTAGAGGTGGGATTGCTGGGTCACACAATAATTCTATAGTTAGCTTTTAGAGGGATCACCAAACTGTTTTCCACAGTGGTTGCACCATTTTACAATGCTACCAGCAATGAATGAGTGTTAATATTTCTCCACATCCTCTCCGACACTTGTTATTTTCCATTTTTTAAATAACAATCATTCTAGTGGGTGTGAAATGGTATCTCAATGTGGTTTTGATTTGCCTTTCCCTGATGGCTAATGATGAGCTTCTTTTCATGTGTTTCTGGCCATTTGTATATCTTCTATGGAGAGATGCCTATTCAAGTCTTTTGCTCGTTTTTTAATTCAGTCGTTTGCCTTTTTGTTGTTAGTTGAAGGATTTCTTTATATAATCTGGATATTAAACCTTTAATCAGATATGTGGTTTCCAAATATTTTCTCCTATTGTGTAGGTTGTCATTTTACTTTTATGATAAAGTTCTTTGAGGCACAAAGTTTTAATTTTGATGAGGTCCCATTTATTTGTTCTTGTGTTGCTTGTGATTTGGGAGTAAAGTCTAAGAAACCATTGCCTAACACAAGGTCCTGAAGATGCTTTCCTACATTTTCTTCTAGGAGTTTAATAGTTTTGGTTCTTATATTTAGGTCTTTGGTCCATTTTGTGTTGTTTTTTTTAAAAGGTTTTTTTTTTTTTTTTTTTTTTTTTTTTTTTTTGCAAGTCAAGATCCAGTTTTCTCAGCACCATATGTTAAAAAGACTCTTCTTTCCCAGTTGAGTGGTCTTTGTCACCTTGTGAAAAATCAGTTAGCCATAAATGTGAGAGTTGATTTAAGAGCTCTCAATTCACTTCCCTTAGTCTGTATGTCTGTCCTGTGCCAGTACCATGCTGCTTTGATTGCTGTAGCTTTGTAATAAGTTTTAAGATTGGGAAATCTGAGTCAATCAATGTCTTCTTTTTCAAGATGGTTTTAGCTATTCAGGCCCCCTTACTCTTACATATAAATTTGATGATTGACTTTCCATTTCTGCAAAGAAGGTTTATAGAATTTTAATTGGGATTGCATTAAATCTATAAATCACTTTGAGTAGGATTGACATTTTAACAATATTTAGTCTCCCAATCCATGAACATGGAATGTCCTTCCATTTATATAGGTCTTCTTTGGTTTCTTTTAGCAAGCTTTTGTAGTTTTCTGCATACAAGTCCTTTATATCCTTAGTTAAATTTATTCCTAGATATTTGGTTCTTTTTGTTGCCATTGTGACTGGAATTTTTTATTTATTTCTTCTTCCAATTTTTCATTGCTTGTATATAGAAACTACTGATTTTTGTACCCTGCCACTTTGCTGAATCCATTTATTAGCTCAAGGAGCTTTGTTATGGATTTTTCGGGATTTTCTGAATATAGTATCATGTCATCTGCAAAAAGGGAAAGTTTTACTTCTTCCTTTTTAATTTGGATGCCATTTCTTTTGTTTATCTAATTGCTCTGGCAAGAATTACTAGTACAGTATTGAGTAACAATGGTGACAGTGAATACCCTTGTCTTCAACATTCTATCAGGAAAGTCTTCCCAAGGTGAATGCAGTATACAAATTTTCCCTGTCTTTCTGGGCCTGTGTCTTATCCTGGCCTTTGCTTGTTAGGTGTTTTGGAGTTTCCCTGTTTACAGGAGTTTGGTTATCCCCTTTGTTTCCCAGGAGACACATCTCCCTCTCCTGGATGTTTGAATCTGGCAAGCCTTTCTCACAAATTGTCTGTCTCTGTAGTTCTTTCGCTCCTTTCATTGTCTCAAGCTACTTTTGCCTGGAGGGCAAATTCTGGCAGGAGAGGCATGTCAGAGAGGACTTTCCCAAGTCAGGCTTTCCCAGCCAAAACAGGGTCAGGGACCCACAAAGGAGGTGCAGACGTGCTCCTAAGTGCCTTGGGGAGGGGATTAGGAAGGACACCAAGAGTTTCTTTCGTGGATCCCCAAAGCTGAGCTTTTTTGGCCTGCCCAGCAAATGCAGCTCTTCATCTAACTGTCCCTCACAGCCTAAGGAAGCATAACATCTTTATGTTTACTCCACCATGGCCTTTGTCCATGGTGGGTTTAAGCAATGGCCACCATTGCCTTTGTCCAGAGCCAGTTGAAACACTGGCCGCCCTCAGAGCTGGGTCCCCAGCTATTGAAGTCGCTAATCAAAAGCTGAGATCAGTGATCAGCCATGCCTACTCCTGGTCTTGAGAGAGAGGATTTTTATGTCCCTTTGTGTCACCAGCAAGCTAGCCAGAGGCTAAACTCTAAGGTGGTCTGTGCTTGAGAGTGGGAGATAGGTGCCAGTAGCCACCACACAGAGCAATTTTCTGTTCTTTACCATAAATTATCAGCCTCTTCCTTCCACTCTTCCCTGGATTCTGCACAGTGTTATTGCCTCTGGAGCTTCAAAGTCGTTGTTTCAGATAGTTCTTGCCTGTTTAATAGTTGTTCTGGTGGAAGGTTTGACTCTTGGAGCTCTCTACTCTGCCATCTTCCCACCAAGATCTCCTCATTATGGTTTTGATTTGCATGTCCCTAATGACTAATGATGTTGAGCACCTTTTTCAGGTACATTTTGGCCATTTGTATATCTTATTTGGAGAAATGTCTATTCAAGTGTTTTGCCCATTTTTAATTGGGTTGTTTGTCTTTTTGTTGTTGAGTTTTGGAACTTCTTATATATTTCTGGATATTAAATCCTTATCAAATAGGTGATTTCCAAATATTTTCTCTCATTCTGTTGGTTGTCTTTTTACTTTCATGGGGAAGTCCTTTGATGCACAAAGGTTTTGATTTTGATGAAGTCCCATTTCTTTTTTTCTTTTGTTGCTTGTGCTTTTGGTGTAAAGTCTAAGAAACCATTGCCTAATACAAGGTCCTGAAGATACTTCCCTATGTATTCTTCTAGGATTTTTATAGTCCTTGTTCTTATATTTAGGTCTTTATCCATTATGAGTTAATTTTTGTATATGGTGTGACTTAGGGGTGCACGTTCATTCTTTTGCATATGGACACCCAGTTTTCCCAGCACCATTTGTTGAAGAGACTATTCTTTTCCCTTGTCAAGAATCAATTGGCCAAAGATGTGAGGGTTTATTTTTGAACTCTCAATTTGATTCTATTGGGCTATATGTTTGACCTTGTACTAGTACCATGCTGTTTTGATTACTATAGCTTTGGGATAAGTTTTAAAATCAGAAACAATGAGTCCTCCAACTTCAATTTCATTTTCAAGATGGTTTGGCTATTCAGGGCCCTTTACCCTTCCATATAAATTTGATTTCTGCAAGGAATGCTGCTAGAATTTCTAATGTTATTGTGTTGGATCTGTAAATCACTTTGGGTAGAATTGATATCTTAGTGATATTTAGTTTTCCAGTCCATGAGCATGGAACGTCCTTCCATTTATTTCAGTCTTCTTTGATTTTTTAGCAATATTTTTTTTTAGTTTTCCATGTACAAGTTCTTTACATTGTTGATTATCTTTATTCCTGGATATTTGATTCTTTTAGTTGTTATTGTAAATGGAGTTTTTTTCATTTATTTTCTCTTCAGATTGCTCATTACTAGTGTACACAAACACCACTGATTTTTGTGTGTTGATCTTGTACCCCTCCACTTTGCTGAATTCATTTATTAGCTTCAGTAGATTTGTTATGATTTTTCAAAATTTTGTATGGATAGGATGATACCATCTGCAAATAGGAAAAGATTTACTTCTTCCATTCCATTTGTATGCCTTTTATTTCTTTTGGTTTCTCTATTGTTTTGGATTTTTTTTTTTTCTTGATTCTCTATTTCATTTATCTCCACACTAATCTTTATTTCCTTACTTCTGCTCACTTCTTCCTACTTCTACAAAACACAATTTAGAAAGGTGTCCAGTGATTTGTTAGAATTATTAACAGAACCTGGACATCTCAGGAAAGTCCAGTGAGGTAATAAACAAAAAAGAATTGAACTTTCAATATAAAAAGGTAAATATAATTGTAGAGGGAAACACAAGACTTGGAGGGATGGGATTTGAGGCTGGAATATCAGGAAATAGTATATCTTCTTCAACATAAACAGATCTTATAGAAGGAATGAATAAGCAGGAGATGCTATTTGATAAAAAAGATATTTAAATGTACCTGAATTCCATGAATCTAGCACAGGAAGCCAAATATAGAACATTTAGGTGAAACTAAAAGGAAAAAAATTCCATAAATTGTATTTGTCAAATTTAATGTAGTCAAGAGGATAAGATGCTTTTTTAATAACAAGTCATATAACTATTGTAGAAACCAAATGGAATAGTTAGAAGGCTTCAAATATCTGGTCATTTGCAGAATTCTTTTTCAGAACTATTAAGACTACCCTTCTGCACTTGTTTAAGCAACAAAGAAGTATTGATGAAGAAGAAAATATTAGGATCCTTGGTAGAAGGAGGCGATATTTTCTTAGAGTTCAAAAGAGTCACATTATGCCAGATAGTTAGTTGCTTCCATTTGTATTCACACCTTTATTTTATCACAAAGAGATATATGCTTCATGATTCTCCCTCCACTAGACTGTGAGCTATATTCGAAATAATCTCTCTTGTGGATCTTTGATCTCCAGTATCCATTATAGTGCCTCACACATTGTATGTATTAAAAACATCTGTAGGAAGAAGATCGTAATAAAATAAAAGAAGGGAATGCAAGAGAAGAAAGGAAAAGAAAATTAAATGAGTGCTTACTTGCTAGACTAGGACATATATCATTTATTTAATAAAAACTGATTTCAGCAAGCTACAGTATTGTGGGATCCTAAGGTCATAAATTCTAAGGACAAAAGCACTATCTACAAGACTTTGCTCAAATATCAATTTCTTTATGTAACCCACACTGACTGTCACCTCCCACCACTCCTGATCCCCGTACTGTGCTCTACTCTTTCTTTCCAGTAGTGCTTATCACCTTTTAACTTATTGCAGAATTTACTGATTTATTAGATTTGCTGTTTATTGTCTAACTCCCCCAACTAGAATGTAAGCTTTGAGGGCACAAGGATCTTTGTTTTGTACACTGCTATATCTGAGGTGCTTAAGTTAGTAGGTGCCTGTTTTCGTTTGCTAGGCTGGTTAAAGCAATACCATGAAATGGTTTGGCTTAAGCAATGAGAATTTATTCCTTTACAGTTAGAGTGCAGGAAAATGTCCAAATCAAGGGACCATCAAGGTGATGCTTTCTTTTCAAAGACTAGCTGCTACTGGTCTCTCCCTTCTTTTCCAGGTTTCCTTCCTTTCAGCTTCTTGCTCCTGTGGCGCCCGTGCTCTCTTGCTCTCTCCCACTCTCTCTCCCTCTCTCTCTCCTCTCTCCCTCTCTCTGTATTCATTCCATTTATAAAGGACTCCTGAATGAGGTGGGTCACACCTTAACTGAAGTAGCCTCATCAAAAGATCTTACTTACAGGTACTTCTGGGAAGATGGTATCCCCTGCTCATGCCCTGGACTTGCCTCTGGCTGCGGATCTGCCGCTAGCAGAGGGGGCTGTGGAGGAAGCTGGGGGCCCTCTGCCTGGCCAGCCTCAGCACCCCAAGAATGTCCTCCCTGCTCCGTGGCTTCGAGCCCCAGTCATCATAGAGAACTTGGGACCCCGGAGTTTGGCAGAGCTGCGGGGGGTGTTGAGGCACCAGGAGACTTTTGCTCAAGGAAAAATTCATCTGCAAATTGCCCGGCAAAGATAAAAAGATCTTAGACTGCATTGCCAAACTGAAAGTGACCATTACAGAACATGAAAAGTTTAGAGGAAAAAGTGAACTGTTTCAACCTTTGAGGTTAGATTGTAAACTAAGGCAGGAATTAATATGGACACAGATAAGACCCAGTGTTCTTATCAGATACTTAATACTTCATCACTAGTTCCTGGCTGTTCCTCTGTAGATAACATCAAGTCATCTGAAATAACCTCAGAAAAACAGGAAATTGCACATCTCACTCGCAAAAAGGAAAGCACACTGTGAACCTTAAGTGCTTAGCTTCCAGAGGCAGAGCCAGTCCAACTTTCTCATCCAAAGCTAGCGAACATCTTCCTCAGCATTGTGTTTCAGGTCAAGAAGAAGATATTTCCAGCGGCTCTGTCAACCTGTTTATCAATCGATTACAAAAGATCACAATTGCAGACCAAGGTGAACACCATTCTGAAGAAAACACAAGTACTGCTAACTTGACAAGACTCTCTAGTGGGACTCAGAAAAAGTGCCAGAAATGGGACTCTAAAATCCAGTGCCCCTACCATATAAATTTAAAACAAATGCATTATTACCTTTGCAACAAAATGATTCATCTAGTAGTCATCAGAGAAGAGGGTTTCCTGTTTCCTCAGAAGAAAGGTGGCACAGGGATAAGAAACATCTTGATGACATCACAGCAGCTCGGCTTCTACCACTTCACCATGTGCCTACACATAGAAGCTGCTCTCCACAGAAGAATCTTTGGCACTTCAGAAATAGAAGAAACAGATTTATGAGGAGATGCAAGCCAAGCTCACAGCACAAAATTTAGCTGAAAGACTGAATATTTCAATGCAGAGCTATTATCCAGAAGGGGAGACTTTAGGAAAATACTGAGAAGTAAGTATGAAGGTGATGATCAGACCGCTGATGATGAATTCTTAAGATGGGCTTTGGAACGTTCTCTTCAATCTCTCACTATTGGGGTGTCATCTTACATCAGACTTTCTAACTAGTATCAAGATCAGTGTCAGACATTGTTGAAGGAAAGAATTTTATAAAGTTATACTAAGGTAGCTATAAAAAATTAAAAAGCCCAGTTCATCTTTCAGAAGATGAATTTTATGTGCTTGAAAAGTTTAATATTTGAATATTGCAATTTCACACATTGTATTAAAGTTTTACAGTATATTGTGCATTGGTCTGATATGTTAGTATATAGCCGAGCACTTTTTTTAACTTTAAGCCAAATGGAAGCAGATAATTTTACTTTTTTCCTTATTCTCACCTCTATGAAATAACATTTATTACTTCTTTCTGTGAAATTTTTAGTTGTCCCAGGCATCACCTAAAATGAATGAGGAAGACATAATTCCTTTTTTTCTTGAGTGAAGAAGGGAATTCTAGAGAATTTTATGCATGATTGCATGGGGTATTGAGGTACTGTATGTGAAGTACCAGGGAAAGAGCTCATGGGAAATGCTTAACAAATGTTTGTTTCATTTTTTTGTTTTCCCTTAGAAAGAATATTATCTTCTCATTAGATGCTGGAAGGCGTAGGGTCTTTCTAGGTGACCAGATTTGCCTGAAATAATGAGTTCTAGGCCAAGGCTAAGGGGACTAATGTAGGTAAAGGAAGTAGCTGTGCTTGTGCTTTACCTGCTCTAACAGACAATAAGTTCATTTATAGGACATTAAAGTTTGATAAGAAAGTTAATTTTTTTAAAAGATACAATTGAATTGTTGTCGTGCTGTTACATCATTTTGTTTTTCCCCAAAAGAGGCATATAAAGGCTGCAGACACCTCATTCTCATATATACCCACTTTCATACACTCTTAAAGGATTATATGGTTGTCTCCATTGAAACTATACACTTATGTTATCAAAGATTTTTTGGTCTCTTATTATGGAAGCTTTAAACAGTGTTGAAAGGAAGAATAAAATATTAATTAGAGCAGCTTCAAAATGCTAATGGTGATGTATTACTGGTGCTTACTTAAAGTTAACTTCTTACTTCTTGATTGAAAATGTATTTAGGTTAGGTATGCATGTGATAGGAAGGGCTCACTTCCATATCATGCACTTCTAGTCATAGCTACTGCTTTTCATGACCCCCAATTCCCCACCCTCCCCCAGAAAAGCAAGTGTAAAAAGTATACTGAGCTAAAAATCTCAATTATTTTTAGTTTCAAAACTAATAGTAAATGATTTTACAACATAAAAGTATCTGATGTTCTATCTAACATGTTCCTTATAGAATAAAAAACTTCTTGTTATTTATGGAAAGCTGGGTAATATGGAGGGGCTCATGGGTGTGTACACAGTCACCTGTAATGCTGCAACTCAGAGAGTGCCTCTTCACATTTTGGTTTATGTACTTCTCGTTATTTTTCTATGCATAACTATACATTTATATTTTCAAAACTGGAATCATACTATACATTGTTTCATAGTCTGTTCTATATAGTGTAAACATTTCCCCATATTTAATATTTTGCATTTTAGATGACTGCAGAATATTCCATTTAATGGAGGTAACAATTTAAAAATCAATTTCCTATTGTTTAAAATTTTGAATGTTTATAGTAGTATAACCTGTAAACAATGATGTGATCACTATCTTAAAAGATAATCACATCTGAACATGTTTTTGCCTTGGAAGTGATTTTTCCTTCTGTCTGTCCCTTTTCTGTCCCTTTTAGTCCAAGTTGAAAGTGGTGCTGTTCATACATTTTTTTTTTTTTACAAAAATCTTATTGGTTTTGCATGTAGTAAAACCATTAAGGTCCAAACCATTAGACAGTAGGACTTTCCACAGATCCTTCCTGGATAACCTCCAAGCCTGACTTGCACTGAAATTGATGACTGGTTCCATGTTCAGTTAAACCCTCACATGGAGCACTATTCTGAGGGGACTCACTTTCCAGAAGCTCAGAATTTTCCAAACCATCAATTTCTGGATTCTTTGTTTCCAGAAGTTCAGTTCTCCGCTTATTCCTTTCCTCTCACATTTTACTATAAGCTCCAAGGAGAAACCAGGCAGGACTTTTCACACTTAATTTGGAAATCTCCTCAGCTAAATATCCACCCTCATCCATTGCTCTCAAATTCTGCCTTCCATCTGACACCAGAACTCAGTTTTGCCAAGTTTTCTGCTACTTTAAATCCAGGGTTGCCTTTCTTCCAGTTTTCAATGACACATTCATCATTTCTGTCTAAGGCTCCTTGGAAGTATCTTTAGCATCCATATTTCTACTAACAGTCTCTTCAAAGCAGTCTAGGCCTTTTCTATCAAGCACCTTACAATTTTTCCAGCCTCAACCTCTTACCCAATTCCAAAGCTGTTTCCAAATTATTTGTATTTGTAATAGCAGCACCCAACTGTTCTGGAGTCCAGGAAAATGTCCAAATCAAGCCATCATCAAAGCAATGCTTTCTTCCCTTATACCAGCTGCCAGTGATCCTTAGCATCTGCTGGTCTCTCCCTTCTCTTCCAAGTTTTGTTGCTTTCTGTTTCTTGCATTTGTGGGGCACTCTCTCTGTCTCTCTTTCTGTTTCTCTCTGTCTCTGTCTCTGTCTCTCTCCATCTC